>VZRW01003190.1:0-39890 GCA_013398125.1 Aegotheles bennettii | reverse complement strand
GGGGATGAGCCGGGCCCGGCCCCCGGTCACAGCGCGGCTCCAGCCGCTGCCGCCCGCTGCGGGGGTGCGGGACCCGCACGGCGCCTCTTGCGGGCTGACACGGGGGGTGAGCGGGGAATGAAAAGCACAGCCCCGGGGAGGGCTGCCCGGACTGCGGCCGGTGCTGAGGCACCGCCGCTTCCCTCGGCACCCAGCAGGGCAAGTGGCACCACTGCGGAGAAGTGCGGGTGATGCCCAGTCACTGGGGACATTAAATAAAACTCTCCAAAACCAGCGGCTGTGGAAGCTACAAAGCGATGGAGGAGCAGCAGCAGGTGGAATGCTGGGGGCCCTTGGCAGGCAACGCTCCCACCTCGCACAAACCTGCTAACCCCGAGCCCCAGACCCCTTGGAAACACTGCAAAACAACAAACCGCGGCTGTGTGAGCTGGCAGCACCTCAAAACTCGCCTCGTAAGGTTTTATGAATGCTAGAGCCTCAGGTGCTAAATGGTGAAGATGTGCAACTTCACCCCCTGTCACTGACCTGAAGAGTGGCTACCACTACAAGTTCATGCATATGCAGGGATTGGTTTTGAATAAGTAGAGTCAAATATAAAAACATACCCCAAAAATGGACAGAAAACAAATTACTGCTTCCATCTGACCTCTGTGGTTATGCCATCTCAGTGCTTCCAAGATCAGCTCCTTGAAAGGTCTCCTGAAAACTATCTGCTTCCTTCTAGACCAGTAACACCAGTGGAAAAAAATGTTGCAAGCTCTTTTTCCCTTCATCTAACTGCCAGCTAAATTAATTACATTTTGCTCTAATCAAAGGCCTGTGACCTGAGGAATTTGATGCAAAAATAGAAAGCTTTTGACTAAAACCAAGAGGACTAAAGCAAACTATCATTAGTTCACTTTGCTAAACTAAAGCAAAGTAACGATCTTAAGATAAAAAATGACCTGAAATCAAAGTAAGATAGTCCTCGGGCATTCGCTTCCACACAATGCTGCTCCTGTGCCAGTGCCCTCGACTGATGATGACCAGCAGGACAGTCCTGGCGCTGCTCTGTGGTAGTGGTGACAAGAGCGAACAGGTTTCCAGTCCCTGTGCGCTCTCCCTGCAAGGACCATGTCCTCAAAACACAGTGATGACCAAAGGGAGTGAATAAGCAATCTCATTGCATCCAAAGCGTACTCTGATAAATACATTATAATTATCCCAAGGAAAAGCACACCATGTAATAATAGTCTCATCGGTCTGGTAAATGTGGGCATGCTAGAGAATAATTATCATGCTATCATTGTTAGCTTCTGGTTAGGACTTCAGTCTTTAAGCTTAGTTTCTGTTCTTCCCTTAATATAAAGTGGATGGACAATTCTAATGACACTATTTATGCTGTAAGGCGTTTATGCTGATGAGAAGCCAGTAGAAGAATTTCATAGGGGCACTGTTTGTGGTTGTTTGCAATCTAATAACCAATTATCAAAAAGCTACTTTTCCCCCTAATATCATATAACTTATTAACAGAGAAAAGTTTGAGACATTAATCTGGTTTCAAATTCAATAGTACATAATGGAATTTTTGACTGTGCATCAGCCAAGAGGAACAAGGAAGATTACATGGCAAGCTGAATTCAAATACATCAATATGTTTTGGAATGTTAAATACTTAATTTGCACAATATATCATCATTAGTTGGCTAATCTTTAAAGTTACATCTAAAGAAAAAATAGGGTTTCTCCTCATGGCTGACTGGCCAAAGGTGGTCTTTCTGTCTCATACATTGAGGGGCAAAAATTTAAGAAACATGAATTCATAAAATGCTATCAGCATTCATACCAACACAAAAAACATCCAGTATTCTTGGTTTTGAAAGTCAATTGCACAAATGATGCAATGATTCCCACAAACACCAAAGCAAGGAGAACATAATTTAAACATAGCTTGATTTGAACTGGTGTGGCATGTATTAAAATCATGTTAGCAATCTTAAAAGCAAAACTGTCAATGGGCTGAGCTCTACTGGCAACAATTACATAGGCTGCCTTCAAATTCATCTGTTCAGCAGACCCCAAAAGGTCCTCTAGGAACTGTGCGCGTTGGTCTTCAAGGCTGGTTTTTGTTACAGGTATCAGTATCTTGGGTTATATTTGTAAATTAACTTAATCCAGAGTGTAAAATAAATTAATAAATATACTTCAGTTTTAACTGTTACCTGTTGTTAAAACTCTAGTTTAACCTTCTGCAATTACAGAAACTACAGATTATCCCCATTTAGAATCAGGATCAATCAGTGAAGTATGCCACACTTGAAAAACCAAATCAAACTTTCAGACTATCCAAAAACTAAGTACATTTTTGGAAACAAAACTTTTTCTCCCTGCTCCCCTTTTGTTGAACACTTCTGTTTTTCTTTTTTCCAAAGCTGTCACTGTACAACTTCTCCTATGAGGGGGATTCAGTATTCATCATGCTAGAATGAGTCACGGGAGAGAAAAAAGAATAAATGCGTGCAACTCCAGCAGACCAGTTTCTACTAATCCTCATGGTGCAAGGACTTCTGTAGTGGCTGGTTTCCAGAACAGAAGTAGGCAAAAAAATGCACATACAAATTCTAATCAAAGTGATAAGGTAAAGTACACATGAAAAAAACAGGCCAGATTAGAAAAAGATAGTCCTCAATAAGATCACAACCTCAGTTTGTCGATTTTCAGTTGCTACTGGAAAGACTGGTTTTAAGTAAACTTGCACCTCACTGTACTCCTACAGATACTGATCTCCTAAGTAAATAGCAGCAAAACTCAACATATTTGATAAAGCTTTGCGTAAAAAAGTGTTTGTTTTTTAAGAGGTTCACAACTTCCTCACTCTGCATTTTTTTAAATTTTTTTAAATTATTTTTAATTTTTTTTGTAAGTGCTTCTATCAGCCAGCTAGTATGAACAAGACCACGTGGAAACAAAACAGGCAGGATCCTAACTCCAGAAAGGTCAGTCAGTTTTCTATATGAGTTCACAGAATCAAATAAAAACCTCAGTACTTCTAACAGCCACAGTATTGGGAGCTGGTGAGTAGGTAGAGTTTTCTGTACAGCTCAGGTGTGTGTGCGCATGGGTAGGTGGGGCAAGGGGGGAAAACCGATGTATTAGTACCACGTAAGATAACTGCACATTTTCACATGGTGCAGTGCTCCTCTACCCTGCTGAGACCTCCCCTGGAAGTTCCACATCAGATGTGAGGCAAAGATAAAGCATTTCCTTTCTCATGATTTGTGCTATCTTCCTTCTTTGTGCTCTTCTTATCTTGATCTCTCTAAACCACAAATACATGGTTTATCTCAAGTCTTTTCTTGCCCTTCCATTTTCATTGCATATTTCTTTTACTTTAGTTTTCATACAAATAATCCTGTTATGATTCTGCCTAAGCTGCCTTGCATACTCTTCTGAGACTTTTTCTTAATGACTGAAAACAAATTTGGATTATTTTATAACCCTTCCCTATGTTGGTAATTTCCTCGCCAATCCAGAAAAAAAGTAGCATTTTAGAAGTGAAGTCAAAAGTTATTTTACTTACTAGCAACCTCACCACCCGCCCCCCAGCCCCCATTCCACTATGGAATACAGTAATTTTTTAAAAAGCAAGAATCCCTTTAGCAGATAATTAAGGTTTTGAACAACAACAAACTTCAGCTTCTAACATGTTTTAATACTGAACTTTTTTTTTCTCACATGGTTATAATGGACTCTTATTTTGCCAGAGATTCAAATTATTACATAGCCTGTTCTACCCTAAAGCGGAAGGACAGGAAAAAAAAAGGTGTTTTTTTCCTTTTGCTTTTCTTTAAGACAATCATTTCACTGTACACTAAACTGTAGTGGATGTTGGCTGATCACTTAAATGCATAGGACATACTAGCCAGCAGCTCATCTCTACCACAGTGTGAAAGAAACTGACATATTTGGGGCAGGAACTCCAGAGATGCCAAAACACAAACCCACACATGAGGCCTTCTGAGGGAAATAACTCAGGAGAGGTAAAAGAAGGAATAATTGACAGGGAAGCAGAATATTCCATTTTAAAAGGGACAGTGATTAAAGAATCAGACTTATTGTACACTGAATGTCAGTTTAAGAAAGAAGTAACAATGTCTTCAACTTGAGCCACATCACATCATATATTTTTAATTCAAAAAGCATTATGGACATGATGGATACAAGAACGGGGATGATTTCAAATTGTTGTAAACATCTACAGGTTTTCTTAACCTAAACCTCAGTAGCACTTTGTCTTTTATACAGTAGTTCACCATTTTGCAAACATTTTGTTCGTGCTAGTGATACACTGGCTTGGAGAAACACCACTTCAATTTAGTACAAGATCCTGTAGTGAGCTTCACAGAGAAAATAGTTCAGCAACACCTCCATTCACTTGGTTTGAGAAACACCTGCTAATATGGATGTTAACCATATTATGAAAGAAGGTAAGTAAACCTTCAATCTTTATAATGTAGGGAAATATATGCAAAATAATTAAGAGATTCTTGAAAAAACAAAGCTAGCCAAATGTGACAGCTGATTTGGATCTTCTGTTCAAATTAACTTTGTGATGTAAAAAAAGCCTACAAAATTTTTGCATTAGCAACCCTCTGTGACACTGAACTCCAGAAATGCTATTACCCTTTTGTTCTTCAACAGGCTTCTGGTTTTAAGAAAATAACCTAGACAACTCATTCTCACTTTCAGTTGTCTAGTATAGACAAAGAAAGTCACATTAATCCCTGATAGGAGACTAATGTGAAAGCTGTTCCTTGTTCTCTTATCACAGAGAGAAGAAATCTGATTCATAATTCAACTGAAGCAAAAAAGCAAAAAAAAAGTAAATAAATCAAGAGCTAAGAAAGTTGGATAAAACACTTAAAGAAAAAAAGATGATGAAAGTATATGTTCACCCATTTTGAGCTCTGCATGTCCAAATTGAATCTTAATTCTGGAAGTACCCACTTTAACACTCACTAGAAAAAAATCGTAAGTTTGATTTTGAACTGTTGGTCAATTTTCATCAGCACCAAGCAAGCCAAAGTCAAGTATATCATAACGCTTATATCTAGATTAATTTCTTCATCATAAACCTGTTGCATACTTGAGCTTTTCAAAAAGCAGTTACAAGCTAAATGACTTAACAAACACTGATGCACAAAATACTACAAGCTTAAGTTTTTAACATCCCACCATTTAAAAAGATGCTTGATAAATGCCTTTTTTTTAATAAAAGTTTCTGTATTACTTTCCTTGAAAATTCCTAGAAATACTGAGACAACAGAACTCTGGACAGAAACAATAGGAGACACTAACCTGTTTACACCAATTTCATTGCATAAATCAGAGCGTATGATTTTACAACTGAATTTAAGTTTCCATTGTGTTCAGAAATAGTATTGGATGTTTCTTTATGCTTAACCACAAACAATACAAATACAAAAGACTGCTTATCCTGCAGCCTTATGATTGGCTGAAAGTAACAGCTTATTTTGTATTTTATGATTAAAATTTGTCTAAAATTTGTTAATATCAATACCTGCAATTAATATTAATACATGCCATTGACAAGCTCAGTACATCATTAAAACGACAAAGCAGCATGTCCTATGTTAATATAATGTATTTCAGAAAAATGTTTACCTGCTCTGATTTCTTACAGAAGGTATAACTAGTCCCTGAAAATGTATATTCTACTCAAAAAAATTCAAGTACAATGCTAGCCCTTACAACTAGCTTGCAATCGACTGAATTATCAGCTTTTTTATCCCCTTGATTGCCAGAACTATTGCAAGATTTTTTTCTTTTTGTATCCTGAGACCACTGGAGACAACTGGTGAAATCTATCAGTCCAGTAGGACATCAATATTTGACCATGTAGGTGATCTTAACCCTTAAGAAGCTTTGTAAAACACTTGAATGAGATTTTGGTTTATGCCTCTGTTGCCAAGCATCAGTCTTTTGACCCTATGAGTATTAACACATTACAGTTTACCAAGAAGTGATAACTTCAGGTGAAAAGAGTACCTGTAATGAAGATATTAAATATTAAAAGACAGAATAGCTTACCACAGGTATTTGTTTACGGATCTTTAATAACATCTCCAGCATTCTTTACTAAATGTTTTTTCTGCCTTTTATACTATCTCAATTTGTTCTAAATGCTACTTCTAAGAACACCATCAAATATCTACAGACACAAAACCAGTGTTTAATGTTTCACAAGGTACATCCCTTTATTATTGTAATCACAAAAACATGATTTTGTACAGGAATGTTTAAGTGAACATTAATCGATGCAATTAAATTTGTTTCATAAAGATCAGGTAAACATACTACAGAACATTGTATTGTAAAGAACAAAAATATCAGCTTTCTGGCCTTGCAGTGCACATTCTAGTGCAAGTATTAAGACACAATAGTGTTCAATTCAGCAATGTATTGCAGATCATCATGCCACAGTCCACTTCCAATAGGGTCAGGACATGCAGCTTGTTAATAAAATGCTGTAGTATATAAAAAAAGCCACATGTTAATTCATAAAATATATAGTGGTTTATTTGGATGATTTAAAGTGATTTCACTGTGGAATTTCGTTTTATCAAGGACAAACATCCATAGTGTCTTGTCATTTGGAATATTCTTCTTTTAGGCGATGGCTTTGGCTTCAGGTAGGAATGCCTCCCAGTATTTTATTAGCTTGAAGAGAAGGGAAAAAACATTCACTACTAAGTACTAAACATTGGAAAAGAAAACACATATACCTTCCTCCTCCTTGTAAACTTATCCCCACTGGACTAGGTAAGAACATAGGTGCTTCATGTTATCCATTCACATTATTACATAATGCAAGAAAAAATACAAGTAATAAATATATAAATCGGCTCATAGCAACAGAGTTGTTACCACGCATTGAACACAATGCTATAGAATACAGTTACACAGAATTTGTTTGCAAGCTCAGTTTGCTATTCTTACCTCTAAGGGTACCACTTTTTAGTTTTTTAATTAAACAAAGCCAGAGGCTTATGCTCCCAGAATGAACAAAGCAAAGACTCCAGACGCTCTTTGGGAACAAGGTCTACTTCTGAGTCACAGGAAACTGTTTTGATGCTTTGTAACATTCACTAGTATTATATACTTTTTAAAAAGAGCAATAACATCTAAGCATTCAAGTCTCTTCAGTAAGTGTAAGTACATATTCATTATAATTTACTCCAACCTACAAGTGAAGGTATTACTTCCGTTTCAGAAGAAGACAACAAGACCTTCCACATGCCCATATCCCTAAGGGACTAGAAGTAGCTCTTCTTGTTTTAGAAACTGCTATACTTAAACCCTGCCTTTTTTTAACTAACCTAATGTGTAACATATTAAATATTAACATGTACAGAACTTAAATTTTTCTTACCTGCTGTTGTGTTTGCACTAACGACTCTAAGTACTTGATAATAACAGTTTTAAAGTCTTTCACTCGTTCCTTCTGTTAATAAATAAATTATGGCATATTAACCTCTTAACGAATTTTACTTGGAATGTCAGTATTATCTAAAGTAAAACCATCATTTACTTGGACAAAATTATACGTGCCTCAAATCTTCCCACTTCCTTGCGAATGGTTTTGGAGATCTGTTCAAAATCTTTCTCCCCTTGCTGAACTTTTGTCTCCCACTGGCAAAGGAAAGACATGCAGAAATAAGACTTTGTGTTGTCCATTCAGTCTATCAGTATCTGGACTTTTTTTAGTATATTAGTCACTCAAGAACTGAAAAGGACCTATTTTGCTTTTTGGCATACTTAAGAGAAAGTATTACAATAACAATTTCAAAGTAACAATTTGTATAATGGGATGTCATCAGTGGTATCTCTACGGTAACGCTATCTGTAGATGAAATGTAAAAAATCTTAGTATTGCTATTAAGGAACACTTAACATTTTTAGAAGATTCTTTAGAAAAGAAAAGGCATCTCTAAAGCTTTACCTGCTATTCTGTTTACAAACACTGCTATAAAAGGAATCTAAACCTGTTAGCTTCCTGTGAGTACCTGTCCAACCAAGAATGGAAAAGTATCAAAAGTTAGTTCCCTCTAGGTTCCTAATCCCAGAAGAGACGACCAAATCTTCATCTCTGCCTGTGGTCAAGTATATGAATACCTCTACCATATTTCTGTTGCAGGTGACAAGCTATTGAGGACAAGTTTATTGGCTTTCCAGCCAGAATGCATGTTGCTTAGGCAAGCCAAAGTACGTGTTTTCTTGTTCAGTGGGAACTGTTTTCATAGAAAACTTGAGTTATTGCAGGTAAAAAGAGGACAAAAGGAAGATTCAGAGAATGTGATGTTGCTTGTGGGGTTTTGCCATATTGGGAATGTGGCATTCATGTAACAGTACATGACACTAGGTTATGTTTCTCCCTAGTTTATGGGAAAAGGCATCTAGCTACACAGTAGGAGGCCATTATCATCTACATTACCTTATAACTGCATTTACACACCTATTACATTGTTAAATTTAAGCCAACTGTGTAGATATATTGTAAGAAAAGCTATCATCTTCACACTTCATACAGGCTAACAGGTATTTAAAATGCAACTGTACCTCTTCATCTCAATCTATTAACTGAGTCACGGGAGCCAATATATCCAGTAGCACATCTTCCTCAGAAAAAGGCAGCAGGGAAACAACATACTACAATACAGCACATTCCTGTTAGCAATACAGTGGTGCTGTTTATTCACAACAGCATTTTGTGGTGCAGTGTCAAGTTATGATTGTAATATGAGATTAACATCATCTATGCTCCAGTAAGTATCTACATAGTTACATTTTCAGTTTATCTTCAGAATCTTCTTATTGCCTTTTCAGATATACTTTAGGAAGCTATGCAATAAGAAGCCTGAAGAGTAATCTAATACCTGAAACAATACAAAACTCAGCCAAGGAAAAGGTAAATTAGACTGCCTGTGCCTTCCTACCAAAGCAACTAGAGGTGCCTGACACTTCAATGAAAGCCTCTACAGGCCTAATGGATCCAACATCCCAGATTCATCATGTCCAAATGCCATGTCCTATACGAGTTATCACTCAATAATAGGCTACCATCTTACAGTTTCTGACAAGGAGAAATTTCTCCCTATTCAATGAGGTATTTCTGGGACTGTTCTTTGGCCTTGTATCTGCCAAAAGCAACTAAGTTGTGGATGAAGCTCAAGCTGGGTAGGCTTCCACTTTGCAAATTCTCTGTTAGAAGGACTACTGCTACAGAATTCAGCAACTCTGAACATATTTCAAAGGCAGCAATAACGTTTCATTTAACACATTCAAATTGTGCGTTTATTAACAACATTCTCTCATCATCCAATAAAGTAGGAAAAAGAAATCCTTCAACAACAACGTACTTCTTTTAACATTGGGACTGAGAATTTCCTACTACTTCCAATACTCCGGAAGTATTTTCAACAAGGAGCTGTAGCTCACTTGTATTGTGGATGAATGGGTGACATCAAGAGAGGCAACCAGCAAGAATGTGGTCACACGAGAGTTACACTAAGTTTTCCCAGTAAACAAAGGCCTTTTTTAAGATAAAGAAAGCCAAGTTAATGAGGAACTTCAAACACCGTAATGCAAAATACATTGAAGAGCAGAGAAAACAAAGCAGCATGTGTTAGTGACCCATGAGGAAGCCAAACAAAGTAACTGCATAAAAAAGCTTGACATCTGCAATGATGGTCTCCCATTATTTAATGGGATTATACTGGTGCATATTAGAATTCATTAATGTTAAATAATTAAGTTGTCCTACCTCATCAATTTCCTTAGTGAAGCATGATAGAAAAAGTGTATAAATTATGACACTTCAACATGTTAAGATTTATTTTTACTGAAATTACACCATATATACATACATATATATATATGGGTAGATATGTTGCATAATTAAGCAAAACATGGGACCATTTCTCCATTAGTCATCTTAGCTGGATTTTAGCTTTAGAAGCCAAGAGATGCCTACCCAAGAGATCTGTTAACAGTTAAAATCATTACCTAACTTGTCCATGTTCCCCTCCTCCCATCTCCCGGGCTCTGTAGAGACTGCCTTACAGATCTTACAATGAGTAACAACTGTGCACATTTAGTATTTTAAAGAAATTCCCTTTAACAATTTCAGTAAATATGGAAAACAGCAAATGAGTAAGTGATTTGTAAATAAAAATGGTATAAAGTAGTGCATTAATGCAGAATGAATGAGTTAATGCAGAAAGTCTCCAAAATAACATTTGATAACATTACCTCTTTTATCTCATCTTTAGCTTGCTGCAATTTATCAGGTTTGTTGGCAAGTTGGAGCTTTGCCTCAGCTTCACGTTTTTTTTGTAAAGTGACCTGAGCATCTTGCCACTTCTGCCAGCATTTCATTCGATGATCAAACACACCCTGTAAGGCCAGACAAAATTAAAACACCTGGAATTGTTAGAGATATCTAAATTCCTAGCAGGAAAAGGTAATTCTGGATAAAACTGAACAAGTATATTCAAAGAAACTTCATTGTATCTACCAGATGCCTTCTTGCATTTCATTTGACAGCAAGCTTGCACAGCTCAATACCTTCCACAAATAACAGAGTATTCAAGAATTCTTTTCAGAGCAGACATCTTAGTGCCCCAAACCATTTTATGTTCCTCATTCCATCAGAACACTACCAAAGTGCTCCATTATGCAAATACTTCTCTAAATTCAGATTCTACTGAGCTTTTCATGCATATGGATTACATGCATATTCAACAATACATTCTGTTATCAATGTAACAACGTAGCAGAATCAAAGTATACATATTAAAAAAAAAAAAGAAAAAAGAAAAAAAGAAAATATACACTCCCAACAACCTGGCAAGTTCAAAGATATTTCTGTATAAAATTCGTAGATACCCCTTCACATGTCAAAGCCTAATTATACTGTGCAGCATGACTTACACCAAAATTGAGTATTTTCTTTAATAAGATGTAGATCCACAAACTGTGTATGTTTCTTATTTACAGAAACCGTTGGCTGTCTACCAAATTTATGAGCATACTGTAAAAATAAGTAATCTAAAAAAACCAAGTACAGTATGCTTAGACACAGTAGTGTATAGTGTCCCCAAATACTGTGCACAATTAGTACTGATCCTAGTAGATAATGCTCACCATTTGCATTTTTTCTGGCTCTACTAAATCCATTCCTATTTTTGTTCACAGCCATTTTTATCACTGGAATAAATGATCACGGATGCATGCGTTTTACCCAGCTAGAACTTCAGGCAAAAACCTAGTCTTAACTGTGTTACAATGTGTGCAAATGTACACGTTCATTTACTCTAAATCCACAGTTGAGAAATGTGACTTTAAACACAAAAATCAGTATTTTTCTTAGTAGTACTCACTTTTACTGCAGCAATGAGACGAATATAATCCCCAAGAAGTTCTGAGAACACATAGAAATCAGCAAACGCTTGTTCTTGATGCAATTGATCTATCTTCTCTTCAACCTCTGCAAGCTGAGACAAAGCTCTAGATAGAGCAGTATGGTCCTCAGAGTTACCTAACATGGCAGCACTTTTAGCAAAGGCAGCTGTGTTGGCTGAGAGCTCTGAAATACAGGAATAATTTCCAGTACAACGTAGTTAACTTGTTATATTTTCTGCAGCATAGATCACTGGAGCAGAGACCTCTGCCCTGTTTCAACTCTAACTTCATCAACTGAAAAATGCAAGCTGTATTTCCTAAATGATGACAAAATACACAAGATCACACACTGATGAAATGAAGTGAAACGAGATTTAGGAGAAAAAATCCTGCACAAGAAGACTCTCCATCAGTAAATGTTTTGCTGAGCCTGTTAAAGTCATACCTACTCTGTCTAGCAAAAGGCATAGAAAAAAACTGTCATTTCAGTATTATCCATCTGTCTAGTTCAGAGAAAATGCAAGCCCACAAAACAAAAGCCAAGTCACCTACAGAGCAAATTCAAAACAATTTTAACAGGCTATAGCACAGTTGTTCCATGCAGTTCAGAGCAGAAAAAAACCACAACTAATTCACAAAACCATCACTCCCACGAGTGGAATTTATTTCTGTTTTATTGACTAAAGTACCTTTAACTGTCATACAGTAATGTATTGCCACATTCTGAACATGCCTTCAAATAAAAAAAAATAAAAATAAAATCCACATACCAGCCTGGCTGGTGTCTGTGAGGGTAAAGTTTTGAGCTTGTTTATTAACAAATACTAGGCCAATTGTCTCATCAAATCCCACATAAGCCATTCTGTACAAAGTTAAGTCCTATGAAGGACCTTTGAACAAATGTTTTAATCCAAATTACTTCAGGATTAAAAGTGCAGGGTTTTTTACAACTGTGCTGCTTCACCAGAATCATCAGAACACCAGAAATGTTTGTAGAAGCAAATGTCTTCGGATATTTAAAACTCTTAGAATTTAAACACAATTTTTTAAAAAACCCACTACTTCTTCAAATCTATGAGCAGGTGTCAAATCAACAGTAGACAAACACTTTGTTTTGCCATTACTTCTTAAAACACTCTTCAGTCTTCAGGATACCTGGCCAAAGGCTTTTTACTACAAAGAGCAATTCCTGATAGAGTTATGAGAAAGCAACTTAAGACATTCTCACATACTTTTGGAAGTGTAAAGCTGAAAAGTCACCCCATATTTTAACATAATACACTAGTGTCAGAAGGCACATTTATGGTCTTCCTTGAACTACAAAATCAAAGTTTTGGTGTTTCAGGGTTTTTTTCAAATCATCTGATGGAAAACAATATTTGACAAAACAGTGGCACAGATGATTAAAATATAAATTTACAGGCTTTGCTTCTCTCTAAATTAAGCAAACCAAAAGCTAATATTCTAAGACTACGTATCTTTCCATAAAAGTTTGCCTGAACAGTAGCTTGAGGATATATCGTTATGTGGACCAAAGTAAGAATAGTAAACTCCTGTTTAAGAGCTTAAATTCAGTTAACAGAGCTGAACCAAAAGATGTTTAAAGGGATTTATGCAGCCATTTTTTGTTCAGAAGGAAATTACTCTTGCCATGAGACCTAGAGATACATTTATGGATGTCTACTGTAGTTGCTAGGTATGGTGTTGAATCTCTGCAAGAAAAAAATTATGCTAAATCAATATAGTAACTTTAGGAATGACAGATATTCTGGTTAAAATTAAGATTAACAACAGGTATACAAAAATTCTAGAGCAGTTTAAACTAAAACGTACAATTAGATTTTTGCATTAAAATATACTGTGTAACTACATTAATTAGTTAAGAGCTCCGACATACTAAGCTCTTGTTTCATCAAAATTTCCTAAAGTTCTAAGCACTTCAGTTCATGTAGCCACATAGAAATAAAGTTACCTTTTCTGTGGCAGACTAATGCTTCGACGCTGGCATGAAGTTTCCTAAGTTGCTGATCCAGATTCTCAAATTGCTGCTGTTTTTCTTCAAACCACTGGCAAAAGATGAAGGAGTCAAGCATTACAAATTAGATTACCAACAACATTTCTGGTTTTAAAGAAGCAAATTATCCACGTACTGCCAGGGTGGTCAACTGATACAGCTAAGAATTCAAGCCAATAAGCAAATTAATAACCCATTTTCTACTTCTACAGCTTTAAAATGCAATTGTTGAGGCTCATTAATTCGTCTCATTATTCAAGCTGAAAAATCAGCTCTTACTGCATCCGATTCATTCATCTTGATTGTCATTTTGTTGACAGCGTCGGCAGCCTTGTTCACCATCCTCAATATTCCTGCTCCACTCAGAGCCTGGGTGTTAACCGCTCTCGGCAGCTGGAATTGAATGACAAATAAGGGCAAACAAACTGGTTAAAAGGATGGAGGTTTACCTGGGCACAAGGGGGAAAGAAAAGGATATAGTGTTTTCTTTACTCCTGTGTATTTCAATATAGTGGAATCTAATTTCTCAGATTTACTACTTTTACATTCTCAAGTGGAAAACTTAAAAATATAGACCATTTACTTTTCTTCTACATCTTTACATTTAAATGGAACAAACAACCCACTTGTCTAAAGTTATTATGAACTAGCCAAAGGTCCTAACTAGTCGCCTACACACTATAGTGAACAAACTGCCACTACAGGAACAGAAAAGCTTAGATTTACAATAAATTAGACAAAAGAAATTCTGCAAAACATTTAACTGTAAAGCACGATTCGTACTATGTGCTGATTGTAAAAGATTGATGTCTTTTTGCTTCTCAGTATAGGCCAGATTTCAAGACCTACCTCAGGCATATCAAGAGAACTGTGTATTTGCTTAGGTACATAGAATCTTCAGGGAAGTTGAAAAACTTTAAATTTAATTGATATTGTTATTTAGGCTAGTCTGAATATGCCATACAAGGTGGCCCCTGTGCCAGGCCATTTACCCTTCGTGTGATGTTGTCTGTCAACAGCACTGACCAATCCACTGTAAATTATTTATCAATGATACTTTTCTCAGTAGTGATGTCTGTGACTTATTAGTATAACTAAGATATTGACATTGCTCAAAACACAGTCCAGTATTACAGTGAATCCACTACACACATTTATAAAGAGATACTGGGTAACTTTAACAATATATTTAACATTGTGAATGAAAGGCGCCAGATTGATAGCATAGTTGACTGAAGTCCTCCATTTACAAAACATCTATCCTGGCCAGCAGCATTGCTAGCGTTTTCACATTATTTCACGTATTTCACATTACACCTCAAGATGGACTCCTAGAGGCAAGAGAGCTGCTTTCATGCCAGCTTAATTCTTGATCTTACTTAACAATTGGTAACATCAATTACGGATGTGTGACAAGCTTCACTCAGAACTGGACAAACCAATTTGCTTGAGAAGTCACTGAATAGCAAACAGCTTTTGGTCACTACTGCTCTAAGTTTCATCAGAGGCAGAGGCATGCCATTACCTAAGCAGGCTCTGCCTTTCTGTCCCATGAAGGGTACACAATCCAATTTGATCTCATATGAATTTAGAGGATCAGGTCTCAATAAAAAAAGAATATATTGCTTTGTAGGTTATTGTATCTAGAAAGAAACAGAACTTAGATACCTCAGAACTTTCCAAGAACTGTCTTAAATCTGGATCCTGTAACAAGGTTGGGTGTTTTACTGTTCGTTGTAGATACCTGTGATTTTAAAAGTTAAAACATTAGATAACAAAACAGATTTAATGTGCCTGACAGCACTGGAAAGTGTCCTTCATCTAAAGAATGGGTACAATGAATCACACAACCTCCCTTATTATCTAATGGGACCTGAACACACAAGTCACCTCTAAAGGGTCAGGTGATAGTTTAGTCTGCAAACCCTTCAATCCTTTGCATCTCTGCTGACTTTTCAAACCATATTTATGCATTTTCTAACCTTCCTCCAACAAACACTTAGCCTAAGTCCTACTCAGACTTACAAGCTAGGACCACTAAGCTGTTGAAACATTCACTGCCATAAAACCTGGAACTTCTGACTGAAAGTAATACAGCCACGTGCACTCCATATCACAATATAACACACCAGAGGCGCAGGCACTGGTTTCTAACATAGTTTGTTAACATCAGAAACTCCTTGAGGTAGGACCTGCCATAACTGTATGCCGCAAAGTGTTAAAATGCTGTACTCCATATTTTCAGCAGCTGAGTGAAGTCCTCCTCCTCTAATAACAGCCAATTTACACCAGAAAAAAATAGATGAGCTTGTTCAAACATTCTTGTACAATGCAGTGGATATGCTTTTTTCTTATAGATAATTCTGGCAGGCTTATTATTTTATAATTAAAGGAAACCTTGGAGAAGTGAGGTGATTACGTTCTAGGTATGAACTATTTATTTGCTAGCTAGAATAAAGCCTCCAACTCGTATTAGTTCTGGAAGACTATCCACTCGTTGGGTTTTTTTTAATAGAAAGCAACTTCTTCCTTTTGCATTTTTTTTGCATTTCTGCTTAGATCTAAAAATTATTGATTGAACAAATATGTATTGAATAGAGAAATTTCAACAGTATTGTTCCCTTAACTGCTGCAAGTTTGTCATCTGCTAAAGACTGCTGCAAGTCTGTTGCAACTGATTTTAACATTATGTTTTAACAGAAAGTGTCTGAGATTTACACAAACGTTTTATAAAAATCTAGTACCTCAAAAGATCATGGGAACATAAGAAAGTAGGTGTTATTGCAAATAAGGTGCAGTGACAGAATACTATCAACAGCACACTCTACTTTTTGCAAAGCTTTAGTTTTGCTCAAGCCTCAGCTACAAAGCCTCTAGAATTGAAACAGCCCTGTTACACTCACAAATTGCTTAGAAACTGTCCTAGGAAGTAATGTGGGCTGGGACTTTTAACAGAAGGTCTGAGTATATTGATATTGTAAACATAATTTATTTTTTCCATTCTCCATTAGAAATGGCCACTAGATCCTTATTTTAACTCCTTAAGAAGCTAAGGGTTACAGTGAAACTATTTTACACATCAGATTATTCAACTACTTCTTGTTTGTTCTATACTCAGTAGCATGTATAAGTTGAAGTTAATGTGGCAAGTAACTAAAGAGATTTTTTTTAGAAATCTGCTGCTAGAGAATAGCCTTTACTCCAAGGGAGACTCCTAACTTTTTCACTGGACACAAGTGGTAATGTGCTTGTGGACATCTGGCAGGCAGATTTGTAGTATGTAAGTTCACTGTTCTAGGGCATAAATTTTAGTGAACTCAACTAACAAGCTACATTGCTTTCCTACCTGCTTTCCCCATAGTTCTAGGTTCAAAAAAAGACCAAGTTGAAGCAGATTTCTTTGGTCTGGCTTTCTGGGAAACATTAGTATGTTTTCATCAGGTTTAAACAAAAGCAACAGAACCACTGCCTCTAAATAAATACCATTTCAACACCTTGGTAGGTAGGTAACTTTTGGTTCTGAAAGGAAAAGACAGTTAAAGTTGGCATGATAAAAAAGTTGCTCCTTGCCAGATTAAATACTCGGTCTTTCTGAAAAAAACAAACAAACAAATACACTGTGAAGCCTTCCCAACACTGTCAGAAGCCCACAGCACCACTCCTTTAGCAATAGACTTGTATAACCAGAATGTGTTTCACAGTTCCACTCCAAGTGACAGGACAACTTCAGTAACTTCTGGGTGTAATTTTATGCGGCAAATGTTAAACTGTATGACAATTTTCAGTAACAGATAACTAAGACAGAACAACCTATCAGTATTTTGAAGTTCAGTGTCACTACAGATGTTCTTCTATTACTTAGGAAATGGAAAGATATTAGCAATGGGATTCTCAAGTGGTATTTTTTGTTTAAGACTGGCTCTGAAACTCAGAAGTTCAAGAGCTTCATACATTATCTGTTAGATAGGTCTTTCAACTTATAACCTAAAACATTTGACTTTTGTAATTTTCTAGTTTAACTGAAGCTATTAAAAGCTGTATTACTCTCATATGATGCAACTGCATCACAGGAACAGGCATATTATAAAATCATAGCAAAACTAAGGCTGTATATTTTTTAAGTTCTAGTAGTTACTTTCTAAAGGCATTAGTAGCCGTGTCAACAGGGGGAAATGACGCAGCGTATCAGTGACAGTAATCTTCCATAACAAAGATACTTGAACCATATTAGTTGTTCACCAGTGCTGGGTGACAGAGATCCAATCTTTTACGCCAATATTCAGCTGGTCACATCAATGTACTGTAACTCATCAGAAAGCCATTTTACTTTCAAGTGACTGAAGGTCTTTCACCCCACACCCTGACAACAGTTGATTTTCTATAGAACAGATATACTGCTGAAGTGACTTAATTCCAAACACCCAAAATGCCTAAGCAAGCTGATTAAGAAAGTTTTACTTACTCAATCTCTGCAATCTCAATTTTAAGCACCAACCAGTCTGAAGAGAGTTGGCTATAATCCTCTCTATGGATAAGACTACATTTCCCATTATTAATGGGATTTATTCCATTTTTACACAAAAATTTGGCAGCTGCATACAGCCTCCAGAATATACCTAAGTACAGATGGCCCAGTTCCCAATTACAGAGCTCATGTAGTATATTACAAGTCATTCTGAGGCTAAACAAGTTTTAGTTAGATACATACATTACCTTTCTAGAGCTGCTCTTCTTTTCTCTACAAATTCAGTAGATGAAGAATCTTCCTTGCCTACTTTAACCTTGGTCATGCCTTCGAAGAAAATGGCATCATATTGATTTTATCGTAAATAAAACATTAACATAACTGATATGATTAGATAAAGCTCATCTACACTTATGTATTTAAGTGAAATCACAATTAAAAACACTACACAGGAACAGAAAAAACATCAACACTGCACGCTGCACAGTTATGTGGGAGCAGCTCTGTGAAATATGCAATTTCCAGTAATTTATTAATTGTGACTAAAAATTATAGAGAAGTAGTTTAATTGGCATTTATGAAGAAAATCTAAATTGAGATCAGAACATTACTGGTCACTTATGTTCAGATGAAGAAAACAGTTACCCAAATAAATCAGAATAGGAAAATAAATCTCAAGTTATAAGCTTATTATCAATATTTTCATTCTATTACTTCTTTAGGTTCTAAAACTAAGAGGTTTTTAGTCAACTAAGGCAAACTAACGAGCTCTGAAAATTCTGAAGTGTATGAACAACTACAAACTGAATGGAGAATAAAACTAGCAAAATAAAATGTATGCAGCTTTACAACGTTTCCTTTGCCCAAGAGCAGTCAAAAAACTGTAATATGAGGGCCAGAATTATTGATGTATCGTGGTATGTGAAATACAGTCAACCTCAGCAACAGGAAAAAAAACTGTCAGACTGAGGTCAATATTTTTCATGCAAAAGACTCAAACTCAGAGGTCAGGAACCTGAGCCCTATCAAAACCACAATGAAACACTGAACATTCATAATCATTCTTATTTGCTAAAAAACAGGAGCAGCATGTTATGATACAGTCCAAACATCTTATTTCTACCTGTATATTCCTGCTCTGTTAGTTTTGCATTCCTCTAGCTAAAAGTTCTAAAATTCTGAATATGCACTCTGTGACCTGCCAGGTCAACAGTTCCCAAAGTTGTTCCTCACCCGATCTCCCTTCTGGCTTTAGAAGTTTCACACAGTAACCCATGGAGGGCACAAACAGCATCCTTACAGGAACAAGGACGGACCCTTAACCTCTCAGTGAAGCCTTAGTTTTTCCCTTCTCTGTAACATGATGAAAATAAATCCGATCGGCATTTTTTTCAAAGGTATACTACACAGTGTAGCATAACTGTAAATCCACAAAATTATCTATAAAATCAAATATGTTTTTAAGTACGAGGATTAAAGTAGTCAAACAAAGGTGAGGTAACTCATATGCCTCATATTTTTGCATTTTTCCATTACTATTCATTAATATTTCAATGCAAAAAGCACGAAATGCTGCAGTTTAATACAAAATTCCTCCACACTACATAGCCACAGAAATTCATGTGGAAAAAAATGAATATGTAATCAAATGACCAATATGAGAAATTCCTAACTTGTGATATTGACAGTTATTTCTAGATATCATGTCAGGTTTCTCTCTCTGCAAATACAAGCCTATTTAAATGCAAGTGTAAAGGCAGTTCCTGTAGCCTAAGTACTCTAATCCTTCACAGGAAAGGATCCATGACTTAATAGATAATTTGCTTAAAAACAGAAAATGTGATTTTCCAACACAAATATGTAATCAGTGAGACAATCTGGATGAATGTCCAGCTCTAGCTCATCATTGACTCAGTTTTATCCTGTTGTTCCACTTCAGTAATTGCCCACTTGAACTCGTAGCTAAGGTCTGAAATGCCAGCCCCTCCCACCTATCACCAAAACAGAGCTTAAAACTCCAGGTGTTAATGTTATCAACTGTAACAGAACAGACAGACTAAGGACTTCTGTACAATACACACTGCATAACACTGAATGTATGATATTTTGTGTTAAGACTTGAAAAATAAATGTGTGTAAATACATTACATAATCACAGAATGGTTTGGGTTGGAAGGGACCTTAAAAATCCTCCAGTTCCAACGCCCCTGCCATGGGCAGGGACACCTCCCATCAGACCAGGTTGCTGAAAGCCCCATCCAACCTGGCCTTGAACACTGCCAGGGAGGGGACAGCCACAGCTTCTCTGGGTAACCTCTTCCAGTGTCTCACCATCCTCACAGTACTTTCAGGTGTTTTTTTAGCTCTCTGCTTTAAAATGCCTCATTTTAAATCAGCCTATAATCCCTTCTTTTCTCCAGAATTAGAAATGTATGGACTACATATTTTTGGATAGGACTAAATTATCACTTGTGCATGAAGTTCAAGTTTAAAGCAGGAGTTTCATGCTCTTTGGAAAATGTCCTTCAGCATCTGTGAGTTCTTCCAACTTATCTGTAGCTTAACAAAGCCTCTATACAAGGATCTAATGTGAAAGCCAGTGCTTGCTTACACCGCAGTTATGTCCCACCATTTTACACACTACCAGCTATATCACTGTTTATGCTGGTTTTGTTCAAGTGGTGCCTCAAACCCAGTCCAAGCTTTGTCTTGCAGATGAATTTGATTGTACTGTATTTCCATGTAATTGCACGCTGTCTTAAATGCCTTAAATGATGTACCAGCCAGAGGACATGACTAGAAGCCTCACTCTATCTTTACAAGCCCTGTCAGCATTAGCAATTGAACTTATTTTTGTGAACTGGTTATTACAAAATCATACATTACTTTCAAGAACTACCAAAAATTCGGATCAAATTTTCAGTCTTACATACTGAAAAATGCAGTGCTTTCCCACAGAACCAGAAGCATGATTTTCCAAAGCCTTCTGCTGCCTACACACACTCAGTCTGCCTGTTCCTACTTATATGAAAAGCAACTGCTCTGATTAGCTTTACAGACTAAACTATTGGAAAAAATGTTCTGTCATTCCCTACATATCAAACAGCGTCCTAGGGTTCAATCACTTATAAATAAGGGTAAGCCAAAAGACTTTTACTGTTTAAAATGTTTACTTATTTTGAAAGAACCTCTGCTACTTAGAGCTCATAAAACTGAGGTTACTTAAATGCATCAGGCATGTTTCTCAGTTCATGGAGAAAGGATCTGATCCTTCAAGGCATTCATGAAGACTAGCATCACTCAAAAGTGTTTTCTGAATTAGAATTTTGAAGAAAAATCTAGAGGTTTTAGCATTCACCACGACTAAAAGACAGACTGAAGTACTAGAGAGGTGGAGTACTCATGAAGCTCTGTATATTGCAGGCAACTGATAACAGCATAAGTTAAAAATAAACTTTCATTTAACATCTTTGATAGGCTAATCAACTCTTAAAGTGCAACAATGAAGAAAGAATGATAGATAAGAAACAGAAGGCCATATATTAAGACAAATGTCCTTCTTATTATCAATGCTGGTCTAAGTTGGAAAGAGGCCAGTACATATATTTTCAATTTAACGCGAACTTTTTTAAAATACAGCTCAAGAGGCATATTTAATAGTTTGGACCACCTTATAAGGAGCAAATAATATTTGTGAAGAAAAGCATTTATTTTACAAGCCAAACAGGTATTAAAATACTTAATTTGTATTGCAGTACTTAAATGACATGCCTAAATACACCTTAGAGAAATTACACTTACCTACAATACTTTTTTCTGGAGCTGGAGGCACAATGTAACCAATATGCATGTACTTTGTTGCTAATTTGCTGTGCAAGCCAAGAAAATCGCTGAATCTTCTTTTAACAGAGAATTCATTTTTGTGGAACATGGAAAGTGATGTCTTTAAAAAAAAAAAATCATTATGAATTACTGATCCATCTACTCAGCTATGATACAAAGTTCTGCAAGTATTTGTTGCACTGGTTACCTTTGTTGTTACTCTGTATGCCATATAAGCATTCATGCCATCTCCTGTAAGAAAATTAAGATACTTATCCTAGGGCAAGTTATTTTAATCCCTCCGCATTCTTCTTCCAAAATATACATTAAATAGCTTTCCTTTTAGATAGTAAAAACTGCCAAAAGATAACTGAATAAGAAATCATGCTAAAATCTCAGACAGTCGCAAGGGATAAGACAGTCTGCCACCTGACTAGGCTCAAGGAACTTACCAACTTTCTCTGGGTCTGATACATTGATTTCTATATCAAACAAATCCCCGTTTGCTTCCTCTTCAATCTAGAAAAAAGATATGCCATATTTAGCAAGGTAATGTACACTCACATTGTGTATGATTACAAGGATAAGCGTACAGAGGAAGGAGGAGGAAAAGTCAGTATGTTTGTAGAACTAAAAAACCCTTCCAGACTCAGCATCCAATGTTAAGTGAATGTAATTTCTAACACTGATTGTCATTGCAACAAAGTTCATGTGGTAAAGTTGGAAGTGTTAGGTTGATGGTTGGACTCAATGACCTTAAAGGTCTTCTCCAACCTAAATTATTCAATGATTTTAGTTTTAAGCCCTCCTGCAAAAGCTTTTAGTATGTCAGCCTTTTCTTGGGACTTGCTGACCTCAACATTTTTAGTAAATACTTACCTTAGGGGTATGTTCATTTTATCTCCTCCAATGCCAGCACATGCTATGGTTCAAAAACCACTGATTTGCAACGTTTCTATATGACTCTAATCAAAGGACAGACATCCCTTTTTATTAATGGTGTCTGTAGCAGAAGAGCTTGGGAAGGGAAAAGCAAAACTGAATTTTCTGATACTTGTTGGAGCGCTAATCATGCAGAATTTTGCAATCTTTCATGTAATATGTATGTTTGATATAAATAGAGCTCTTAATAAATACTATGGCAGAAGGGACAGTGTACCAGGGTTGGAGGGGGGAAAAATCAGAATAAAATGCCATCTTGTGCTATCTGGGGAAGCAGCCATCTTTGAGTCACAGACAAGTCTTGTTTGCAAACTCACTTAGCAGAGGCATATGAGAATACATCAGAATGAATGGCATTCAGCAATGCTCAGGCTTTGAATGGAACACCAAATGTAAATAGCAATGTTATCACTTAACTACCATTAGCCTCAGCTGTTTGCTAGCGTGCAGGATAACACTAACAACTGCTTCCTCCATTTCCCCATTAACAACAGCTTCAGAAATCCAAGCTGAAACTTGTAACACGCTAACAAGAGTTGCTATATATCATTAAAATTTCTCCTGTATCAAGCTGACAGCTTGCTCCTACGTACACTTTTACAATATCTGTTCTGAAGGAATGGAGCGTCTTACTCCTCACACTATGGATCTCCAGTATAATCACCTAACTAATGAATCGTTAAGGTATTTACATGAGTCAAACTCATACTAAACAATATGCAAAATAGACAGAGTAGGTTTTCTTTTACATACTTCCTCATAAGAAAAGAACAATCCCATAAGTCAACACCATAATTTTAAGAGATGAAAAAACTTCAAATAACAAGCCATTTCCATAATTTAGAAGTTTACTGCATACCTCTTCTCTGGATCTATCAAAAATCACAGGCGCCGTCACACTTTTTGATTCCATTCTGGGAGCTATTAACGTAGTAGGTGTTACAGGAGTGATTGCAGGAGTAGGTTCTGGTGAAAGTATTGGATCCCTCTCTGGACTGTCCAGTGAAACTTCTTCTGTTGCTTCTAGATAAAAATTTTGAGTCAGCAAAGAAGTTATTGTGCAACAGACACTGTTGTGCATCACAAAGATAACAAACATGCATCTAAAAAATTATGATATACAAGTTTAATAAGCTATTCTGTAAATAGCATCCATTTGTGCCAAATAATTTCTTTCAATATATGACTAAAATTAGATGTGACATTTGAGTTTCTAGTACATAATGGGTTAAAGAGTAATATTGTATTTTTTTTTAAATACACTGTTGTGTGAAGAGTCTTAAAGTGGTTACAGGTGATAAGTCTGCATGAGATGTGGAAATTAATGATATTCTTTTTACCACACAATCAGCTTTTTCAGCACCTGTACCAATTTTAGATTTTGCACACTGAACAGCTGATTTAGACACACAGGTTGACAACTGAGCAGACCAAGTCATGTGTTAAATGAAGTTACACAACCATAATACACCCCCGCCAAAAGCCCGCAACCCATAAAATATAAATATTAGTAGGTGAGACATTCTTATTAGTAAGACTGTCTTCAGTGTCTATCTTCAGTCTCTTTGGAGCTTAAAACAGCACACTAGAAACTGAATACCTTAATCAGATTGTAGGCAGTTCATCTATCTTTAAATCTCTGCTCTACAAATCCCACATGCTTTCCTCTGCTGACTGGTTTTGACCAGTGGCAAACTACACGTTTCCTGGGTATAGAGCGGCTTCTGTTCTAGTTTAAATAACTAATGCTGTCATTCTTGCTAAACGTGCATTTTCAAGAGTTCTGGTTCCTTAGAAGACCATATTGACCAGGGAACAGTCATTTGATACCAAAACTGACTTCCCCACGGACCTCAAGTCTTGTTACAAACTAGACTTCCTGTTGCAAGTACTTTTCCAAGCAGGTAAAGAGGCACTGAAGCAGATCCACTCTGAGTTACACAAAGTTACCAAAAAGGTTTACTACCCAATTTGGAAAAGAGGTGTGCTTGCAACTTCTCTCTGTATGAAACACAGCATTTTCTAAAGAAAATAAGCCTCACAGTTCTTACACTTCATGCCTTTAATCATCTTCATGGCCCTGCACTGGACTCACTCCAGTCCGTTCATGTCTCTCTCACAGTGCGCAGCTCAGAGCTGGGACTCCGCACTCCAGGTGTGGCCGCACCAGGGCTGAGCAGAGGGGAATGACCACTTCCTCCAACCTGCTGGTAGTGCTCTTCCTAATTTCAAATTACAGGTTTCCACAGTATTTTCAAACTAAACTTAAAAGCAAGCACTTTTTCATATTCTCCATTTTTAACGCAAACAAAGATTATCTAAAAGCTTTCTTTGAAAATACTTATTCTCCTACTGTTGCTTTATTCTTTCCCCTAAATCTTCCTGAAGAATCCTACTGATGCTTCCTGCCCTCAAATGCCACTTTGATATTGCATCAGGGTGCTGCTGGACACTGCAGAATACTGCATCTTAAACCAGTACTTAACTTGAATTCAAAACCTCAGATTATGTGGGAAGTCATGCTTTTGCCACTGAGGCAGTTGCAAAAAACACTTTCAGATTGGTAGAACAACAATATTTAAACATGGAAAAGAGGTAGTTCTCTTCTTTGGTGGCTAATGGCATGCAACATATAGGTTGTATGTTACACAAATGGCTGGTTCACAGAAAAAAAAAGTAGCATAATATGCTTATATATAACACAATGTATTATAAAATAATAATAAAAAAATAAAACCAAGCCATTCCACTTCAATTCTTTCCTTCTCTATCACCAGCTACACACATGGGTTTAAGGAACAAACCATAAATCACCACTAAGTACTTCTCTGTACCTTCCAATTTTACACAGGCTTATAAAACAAGTCATTAAACAATTCAAAGCAGATTTCTTACTCTCCTCAGCTAAGAAAACATTCCTGTTACTGTAAAAGTATGACTGAATTAAAAAAGTGTGAATTCAAAGTATTAAAGCAGCACTGCTATCAGATGAAACAGAAGTGCACTCCTTCCCAGCACTCCTCTTTTTCAGACCTGTATCCACACAGCCATTAGTATCATTAACTGATCTAGGTTCTGTATCACATGAACTCCAATCAGGATTAGCTCCCTGCTACTGTTCTGCAGATAGCTGAAGATACTACTAAGATGGTGCACTGTTTCTGTAAAAAAGAAAGCAGCAGGAACAAGTGGAAAGGCAAGGAGGTTTGCTTCCAGCAAGACCAAACAACATTAGCCTTTGTCCACACCAGTATTTCTACAGCTGTGTGGTCCCAGGTTGGTTGGGCATGAGCAAATTTTCAGAGGTGCTGCCTACTAGTCCTCTTTTTCTATTTTCCTGGAGAAACTTACCCAGAGAAAGTAGTACCTGTTCTTTTGATAACAGCATATCAGTTCTTTTAGGAATAAGAAAGGGGATTTATTCCATCCTCCCTCTTCTTACCTCTCACCCCCAAGTTTGCATGCATCCCAAACATTATGTAAATCTAGAAGAGTGAAATGGAAAAGACAGTGGAAGGGGGTAAGAGGACAGAGCAGGAGAGAGACAAGGATGCTGTACTTTTTGTTTAAAACACAAGTATTAAAAGATTCTGAAAGGAAAAGAAGTATTAGCTGTATGTAACAACAGCAGGCTCTTACACGTGCTAGCTATTTTTTCCCCTCAGAAAAGCAGTCTTTCAGTAGTACATAAGTTGAAGATCTGTTTCCCAAGAAACAGATTTGTTCTAAAGAACTCTGGCACTAATGTTTCTTATACTCTCATTTTGAGAAATCAGATGACATGGTCTAGACTAAAAACTTTCATTGACAATTCCATTTGTTTTGTGGGTTGTTTTCTTTCCACGGATAGAATACATTGGTAGGTTTCAGAGTAGAAACTATGGCACTTTCAGAACTATTTGCTTGATTTATTAACTGTAAATTTTCCTCTGAAAACTTAGGTATTAGGTTGTGGTTTTGTGAGGGTTTTAAAAATATTCTGTATTAATATTTGCATGAAAAATTAAATCTAGATGTCTTGCTTTCCTGAGAAGTTCTCAAAAACAAGCTCGTTTGCATAAAGAGATGCAACTGTTCTGCCCAACTTTTAGGAAAAAACATTGAGATCCAACAGTCACATCAGCTATGGCAGTTATCAGCACATTAAGCACTCCCACCTTTCTAATGCAGTAAGACTTCTAAACATAAGTACCTACTTCAGAATCCATAAGCAGTCTTTGTTATGGATCACTGTCAAGATGCTTAGCTCCAAAAGAACATGAAAACACTGGCATACTGCTGCAAAAGACAACTGTTCATGCTTAATTAACATTCTACAGCCAGCTACACCAAGTTTCTATCAGCACTCAAGCATGGGGTTCAATCTCAGCACTAGACAGCTCTTTCTTCCTTTTCACCACTAGTATTTGTCAAACATCATCTTAGAAAGCGCAAGTTTGCAATTCCTCACTAGCAGCTCACTTCAGCTAAGTTATTTTTACTAGTCACACTTCTAAATGTCAGGCCTCTAAAATTCGACATGGCTCAATGTTTATACTGGCATATTATCTTTGAAAGTTTACTTGGGTGATCACATAAGCGTAGAAGTAAACCAAAGTAGAAACTGTTGTTCAAAACAGAGGACAAGCTACTACAAAAAGGTCTCTCCAGGCACAGCAATATTTCAGAGACAGATATCCTAACAGAATGGACTGTGAGACTACTACACCTAAGTCATAGCTCATGAGCCTTACTGTTATACTAGGAGTACTAAGAATAATCTTAATGAGTACAGAAACAGTATTAACAGAACAGTCAGCCATTAATAAGGCCTTTTGATTCCTAAACTGTAGGTTTTGAAAAGGCCTAGAACTGAACCACCAGTTTCTAAAAAGCAGCAAGGCATCTACACCAAACCCTTCTGATCAGACATATCCCATGAAAACAGCCCAACAGTCACCATCAACCAGAAACTTCACAGCACTGCTCTTCATCTATGAGCACTAGAGGGAGAAGGCACAGACAGCTATGTCCTGCATAGGCAGTCCATGGCATGCCTCTGTATCTCTGTACAGAACTCTAGGCTGGTATTTTGGAAGACTGATTTAGTATCTAGTTCTTCTCTCTACAAGTAAAAGCTTATGGAGCCAGGTTTTAAGACACCTCCCAAAGCCCCTCAAGATACTCCTAATACTACCTAATTTTGAGCACTGACCATTATGGTCTCCACATGTAAGAGCTCTACAAGGTCAGATAAAGTAATTATTTCTTGGCCAAATAACCAACACAATAACTTCTATTCTAAGGATGAAAGTGCTTATGGGGGTTTAGCAGGACAGTTTGCAGTTTTTACAGAAGCAAGAATCACAATACTAATGAATGCAGCAGCAAAATTTACTTGTCTCAAATAACAGATGGAAAACTCATTTTCTTCCACCTTTGAAACCCAGTTTCAGTAGTTCAGCCAAAGCACTTATGAGTCACCAGAGATAAGGCAATGAATATCTGAAACATTTTATTGCATGTACTATCCTGTAGCTGTGGCAGAAATACAACACCAAAGAGGTGTTAAGTATAGTCAAAAAAGAAAACCCCCCCATCCCACCCCACATTCTGAACAAGGTTAGAACAGTACAAAAATCATGTAATTTGTTCTCCCTCACCTCTTTTTCTATTAGGTTGCATTATCAGACAGAATAATGAAAAAGATTTATCAAGCCTACAATAGCTAGAGAGGCATAACATCACATTTTTAGAAATAAGTCTGCAAAACTTGAAGAATTGTTTATGCTCCTGAAGAGTCTGAGTCTCTTCTTTCAGGAGACACCCATAGGATCTCCTTGACCTGATTTTGTGGTGTTTAATAATTCAGTATGAAGGAACAATGTAAGTTAGACAGCTGTGGAACCTTATTCTTTCTCCAGTCAAGTGTTCCTATAAGCTGTGCAGACATAGGTTCCTTTGGAATTTTAACATATCCAAGCAAAAAAACCCTGACAACACTCACTTGTAAATTAAGTCTTGCTTTCACAGAAAGACAGGCTTGTGCAACCATGCTGGAAGCAAGAAACCAGACATCTCATGTTGCCTTCTGACATGGTTTCTATTCATTGCAAATCAGTATCAGAAAGTTAATCAGACGGATTAACATCACTGTCTAGCAAAACAGTACTAAGGAAGAAAATTTACATTTGTGAGCGCGCAGCAGTGGAACACAAATTAGACGTTGTTTTTGAGAATGCCTTTGCAGCCAGTGTTACAAAGAAGTTCATCACTAGGGTATAACTGTATTATGCAAACTTCCTGCTTAGAATGGGATACTATGAAAGATGTCATATTCTGCCTTAGGCTCCATAAACCACCCTTGTTTTTTTGCCATGTTTCAGAGTTTGTACTAGCCTCAGTCTGTATATAAGTTGATCTTAAGACTAGTCCTAGTTCTGTTAGACGTGTAGTACGTTAGATGCTTTCAGTTCAGTGCTGTATGTATTTAAAAGAACGTCTTCCATAGCAAAACACAAACTCATTAAATTAGTTCTGTGTGTCTTCCTTACAGTACTCATTTCAGTTGAAACAATCTGGCTGCTAAGATTTGCTCCTTCTGTCCTCCAGCCACCCTTTTCTTAATATTATCCAAAGGAGAATTGGCTTTCCTAAAATATCCACACCAGATGGCTCTAAGGTTATAAAAGCCAGCTTTTCATACTGAAGATAATAACCAAATTACTGTACTAAAAAGCTTTGTCGCTAAAGCACTGCTGGTCTTTATGAGACATAAGATCAGGTAATACAAACACGAAAGAAGTATTATTACTCTCTATTCTTTATTCTTTCTCTCTCTTAAAACACTTTCAGAGAGTTAGTAAATTAGTCAATACATTCTAACAGTGCATAAGCAAATATAAATTAAAATATATGCCAATACAAATTTAGTAAATGCAGAACAAAAGTAAAGGGCATGTGTATACACATATCCATACAAAACCAAGGCCCAGAACCAAAGGCTATAAAGTTTCTTTTTGAATTATTGCATTAGGGAATCACAGCAGATGAGGACTGCATTCAAAGCAGACTGCCAAGTGACTCAATCAATAGGTAGTAATAGGAAAAGTGATAGCATTGAGAAGCTGCATTGAGAACCACCTTTTGATGTACATAAGATACTCCAAATATTACACCTGCTTTCTTCAATAGTTAATGTTCCTACCCTTGTAGCTGACAGCAACCATAACCCACATTAGGATAGTTGAAAATCAACACCAAAGTAGTGACTGATAAATGAAGCATTGGAAATGTGTTGTCCATTGACTGATTATTTACCCAAACTTTCACACATCTTTCTCCAAAACATGCAATACTGTCAAGTAACAGAGACAGAATCATGCACTAGTGAAATGATAGGACTGGTCCCATATGCCACTTTATTACCTTTTCATAATAACAAAAGAGCCTTACAAGAAAGGAAATACCCTCCAGCTTGCAATACAGTCTGAATTATATTTCTTTTTAATTGAAAAAAAGGCTGGGATCAGTTATTTATGGTTAAGTAGAAAACTACAATATAACTTAAGTCGTTTTTACATAAAAACAGATTTGAATATTGTTAATTACATAATGATAAATTCTGTTACCACCATCAGAAGAACATGTTACTAACTAGCTAGTACTGCCACACTGCACCACTGAGAAACCCATATTTAGTAAAGAAACTTAACTAACGCTACCAATGCTCACAAGAAAACAAATCCATAAATCATTGCCAAGCTATTTAAGAATTTTCATTACTTTTCTATTAAATAAGTTCTTGAGGTGCCATTAATTCAATATAGAGATAAACTAAGTTACACTACAAAAATATGTATCATCATGTGTGTAACAGAAGCATCCACACCCCAGCCAACAGGTGCAAATCTAATGAAAAAATATTCCCAACTTTAATTTACAAACAAAACTTTAACAAAACCCTAATCCTGAAAAGAAGTCACATATCACTTTGTTTTCACTACTAGGCAAGATCAGGTTTTCTACTTTGAAACTGAAATGAAAGGCTATACTCCACAATAGTTTTATAACAACATACAATCAGTACCAAGATGTGTTAACAATGGTAAAACAAACAACTCTGGGCAAAGAAAAATCACACCTGTTTTTCTATTTTAGTGTGTTATTTCTCCTGCAAGATCACAAACCTGACAACATACTACAGAAGATCATAGGACTTTGACTGAATACATGATTGTTGAACTCGGGAAATATTGACTGATGATGGCCAGAGGCACAAATTAATTAATTAACTCATTAATTTTCCGGGAAGCATATCTTCAGCAGGTTAAACAATAGCTAAGATTTGCTACAAAATTAAATTGCATAAAATTAAAATTGAAAATTCCATTGCTGGGTTACTGCTTCATATTTCCTTACAGACAAGAAAGTGACCTTTTATAACAAAAAAGGTTTTAACCCCCCCTTCCCAGAAAAGCACATTCCTTTCCGTCAAAAAGCAAAAGAGTTTATGCAGACACATTAGGAGAAAAGAGCAATTACCAGCAAAGAGGTCATCTCTGTCATCATCCAGCATGATTTCTGCCGGCTTTGGACCATTGGAGTTTGTGCTGAGGTCTTCTGCAGGAAGATTTGCTGGCTCTGGAGATGAAGGACTTGACTGTTTTTTAAAAAAAAAAAGTGAAATAATTAACAGAGAACCAGTTGCCATGTGTCAATACATAAGAATTATTGCAACAAACATCTTTTAATTTCAAAGAAACAAGGCAAGATGTACAGAAAGGAAACCCCGTCAGCTATTTCCATTTCCTATGCCTAGCATGGTAACAATGAACAAAGGATATGAGCTAGTCAAGAGCTCTTTTCATTTCTTTGTCAGGGAGAAAAAAAAAAGTCACCCGTTTCCTCAAGTTTAATTAACATGAAACAAAAGCTGCTACAGAAATATCTAAAATAAGTTTACTAGTATTGAATGCAATCAGATTTTTTAAGTTCCTTTTGGAAAGGCTTGCATTTAGATTTGGATTTGTACATAGAAAAAAAATAATAAAGAAACATCCAAGGGCTCTATATCATTTTTTCAAAGATTAAAATAGTGCTATTCAAACAATTCAAGGCTGTTTGCAGCCACAAGAAATTTTGGTATCTTTGAAACAGGTTGCATTTGGGAAATACTGACACAGAAGGTCACATTGTGCTGATGTGGGAGCTAGGCTTGCCATAGAAACCTTTCTTTTAATTCAGTGAAGTCTAGAACTTGCCTTGTGAGAAAGAGAAATACTTCAAGACACCCAGGAAAATTAAAGCAGTATTGAAGCTGGCCTACAGAATGTATAGCTTACTCATAAAATAAATACACACCTAAATGAAGATCAGTGTTTCAGTTAGAAAATCCATGTTGAATAAAAATCAACTATGATTATTTCAATAGTTCTAGCAAATTTGCAAGACTCGCTACTCACAACTTCATCCAAAATAGCTAGCTAAGGAGTTTTCAACAAGAGAATATTTATTCATGAACGCATGCACTTTAAAACAAACATCTGAAAATTGTGTCACTACTTGCTTCCTAGTTTTTGCATAGAGTTGTCATAATTCAAGTTCAGAACTAGAATTCAAAACAGTAAACATTTCGAGCTACGTTTCAACAAATGCCACAGGCTACAAAAGATTTTTAAGAAGCCTGAAAAATATTGAAAAAACACAGGAAAACTCCATCCAGGTTGTATTTTCACATTCATAAATGCAGCAGAGGCAACAGTCCTAAGGGAGAGGCCTTCCCTATAGCTGGTCTCCAAGAACAGTGTACGTCCTGACATAGTGTGGCACTGCTGCTTTACTTCAAACAGCACAGAGCAAGATCCCGGCCCCCACATCTATCCACACCTTGGTCATCTGAAATTCTGGTACAGAGGTAGTAAGCAAGAAACAGTAAAAATCCTGTCAGACAAATTCAGTACAAAATAGGTTTTCAGAGGACATATGAAATCAAGGCTCTCTTGACATGGAAATGTGTTAGCCCAAGGTTATCCCTGCTGAAGACAAATGGAAAATAAAAGCAAATGCAAGAATACCAGAAAATTTATATTCCTCTGAACCAGATTATGGTTACAACAAGGAATTGCTCCATTCAAATGACAGAAAGGGTTATATCCCCTTCCCTCTGCCAAAGGTTTCCACTTTCCGAAAAGCCCACATATAACATGGGGAAACCAATAAACAAACCAAAGTGATGAGCAACAAAAGGAGCAGCCTCTCAAACCACATGCTGCATTTTGCCCTAGAGCCTGCAAAGAAAGTCAAAACAGAAACATGTGGGAACTGCATGTAGGTAGGTAGTAGTGTTTATAACCTCACAACCAATACAGTAGTCACATGTACACTTCTCATCTCGTACCAAACCGATGTCAAAATGATCCNGGCAACCTATTCCAATACCCAATCACCCTTACAGGGAAAAAATTTTTCTCAGTGTCCAATCTGAATCTCCCCTGATGCAATTTAAAGCCGTTTCCTCTTGTCCTTTCACTATGGGCACAGCAGAAGAGACCAACCCCCACCTCACTACAACCTCCTCTCAGGGAGTTTTAGAGAGCAATGAGGTCCCCCCTGAGCCTCCTCTTCTCCAGACTGAACACCCCCAGCTCCCTCAGTCATTCCCCATCAGACATGTTTTCCAGTCCCCTCACCAGCTTTGTTGCCCTTCTCTGGACACGCTCCAGCCCCTCGATGTCTTTTTTGATGTGAGGGGCCCAAAACTGAACCCAGCACTCGAGGTGCAGCCTCACCAGTGCCAAGCACAGCGGGACAATCCCTGCCCTGGTCCTGCTGGCCACACTGTTCTTGATGCAGGTCATTGGCCTTCTTGGCCACCTGGGCACACTGCTGGCTCATATCTGAGGTAATAAAGGCATATTTGTTCATTCTATGAAGCATGATTCTTAAGTTGTATCACGAGACTCACACTAATTTGGACAAAACTAGGAATTTTAAGAAAACCTCACCATTTGATGTGTCGTTCTACAAATGGTAGTATAGATAGTATGTGTCAACAGTTTTAAGGGGTCTGAGAACTCAGAAGCAGCATACTCTGGAGGAAATGGTCTGTCTCTTTAGGCAGTGCTGCACAGAGCTGTGAGTTTAAGATCTTGTACTTTAGCTAGAGCAGGAGAGCAGAGAAATGTCTGATTTCCATGTGAGGTTCAAAAGTTTTACCAGCAAAAGCAATTCTTTATTAAAATATTATAAATACTCATTCCAAACCAGTTTTGCTGCTACACAACTTTAAACAGCAAGCTGCTTACATTTTGATAGATCTGTGATTTAGGACATAGTGGGGACCCCACAGTACCACAGATGCAGAAAGACATGTAGCTCATGCTCATTAACTCATCTCCATGAAAAACAGCTGTAACATGGCCAGGCACCAGGAACAAAAGCCTTCCTGATCACTTGTTCCACACATCAGATTGCTTTCAGCTTTATCCCTTAATTATGCTCTTGATTAATGAGTGATGGAAAAGAACCCTCAGAAAATATCAAACCTTCAAGCTATTCTACCAGTCTATCTTCTCAGTTTCATCTGAGGTAGCTAGTTTGGTTACTGATAATTACTTTTGACTATACCTGGTTTCTAATCACAAAAAGAAACCCTATCACACACAATATTTGCCTTGAACACTTGAATCTAATCAATGTATGACATAATATGAAAAACCAAACATTGATTAACTTGTTGCTTTAGGCACATAAGAGGCCAACACAAAGCCATTCCCACTTCGAACAAGGAACAGAGTCTTCCTAATAACAGCCATAAATACAGGGAAAGATACCAAGTCTGGGTAGGATTATTGATCTCCTTCTGTTACGGAGTTGGGAAAGATCCTGCCCTTGGTACTATTCAAGAAAGCCAAGAATTCTGCACAGGATACCAGGCTTCAGAGCTGTAACTATATCAGTTACAGGGGGCTTTCTCCAAATTTCACACCCCTCAGTTTCCACAGACAGCAAAGAGGACTCAAACAAACAGACCATAGAGGAACGTCAGAAAGCTCAAGAAGCAGTTTACTGATGCAGCTGGTGTAATCTGTATACAAGACACAAAATTGAGAAGTGACTCTTACAGGAAGATTTCCAGTGAAACAGAAGTGCTGCCCATGTGTTATTTATTTTATAAATATATAATCAATTTATATTAATTGTAAATCCCAAGTCTGTCTTTAATAACAGTAGCTATTGAAGTTTAGTTTTGCAGATGATTTACAGGTAAAATGTCTTTCCTTTAAAATACTTTTTCAGCTGTGTACTGATTTTGGCTGGGAAAGAGTTAATTTCCTTCATTACAGCTTGTATAGTTCCACGGTTTGGATTTATGACTAAAACAGTGTTGACCACATAGGGATGTCTGAATTCTTGCTGAACAGTGCTTACACAGCATGAAGGCCTTCTCTGTTTTTCACTGCTCTGTCAGCGAGTAGGCTGGGGATTGCACAAGAAGCTGGGAGGGGACACAGCTGGGACAGCTGACCCCAGCTGACCAAAGGAGTATTCCATACCAGGTAACACTGTTCTCAGCAATAAAAGCTGGAGGGAAGGAGGGTAGGGAGGATGTTTGGAGTGATGGTGTTAGTTTTTCCAAGTAATCACTATGTGTGATGGGCCCTGCCTTCCTGCAGATGGCTGAACACCTGCCTGCTGATGGGAAGGAGTGAATTAATTCCTTATTTTGCTTTGCTTTCATGCACAGCATTTGCTTTACTTATTAAATTGTCTTTATCTCAACCCACAAGTTTTCTCACTTCTACCCTTCTACTTTTCTCCCCCATCCTGCTGGGAGGAGTGAGTGAGGAGCCATGCAGTGCTCAGCTGTCGGCTGGGGTTAAACCATGACAAGGTGATGGCTGAACACTGTTACCTCCTGGCCTATTAATCTTTCAGTGACTCTTTGGTATTTTTAAACTGCTGTCATTCTCAAACAAGATTAAGGGTGGGGCTAAATTTCTTCACTAGCAGTTGGAGCTTTAAATGAAGAAGACAATGCAAAGAGACTTCTTAAGAATGATCCATGGTCTGAATACTTACTGTAACTTCGGCCTTAGCATCAGCTTGTTTTTAAGAACTTTGCAACAAAGCTTAGCTTGTTATCTTCTAAACATAGTTCTTAGGGTGCTATGAAAACACAGTCCTGAATGTACTGGAAACTGGAGTCAATAATTCCTAATAATCTGATTATTTTACAGTCAGTGGGTCAGAGAGCACTATCCAGTCTCTCAAAAAAAGCACCCATGCACTCAAACAAATATTAATATATTAAAGCTGTTGCAGTTACACCCTACTACAGGTGTAAGCCAAAAGGCAATACCCCAACTTTGCTCTTTCATCTCCATGAAGAACAGCTACAATGGTAATGAAGATGGCTGTCAGAGGAGTTAGTAGTTAGTGCAGTGAAAGTCTGAGTATCAGACAAGAAATGGAATATGAGACTAACAAAAAACCCTCATGTCTCAGACACACAGGGATAGATAGCACGGCTGTTTACAAATTTTAAATTTACTTGACACCAACAATTCACAAAATGAGACAAATGTCCATTTCTGATAAGGTTCATGCCTGTGAAATTTCTGAGTGACTCCTGAACTGAAATAAAGTCAGGCGAAGCATCCAGCAACTGAGACGCACAACAGCCAGGACACTCAGGCATGCAGGACAGTCAGGATCCTGCTTTACCTGCTTTCTAGAAAGTAAGTTTCTGGTGAGAAGCCTACAGGCCCATTCCAATTTGCAATGGCAATAGCAATCTCAATTTTCGCCTCTTTTATTGAGCATTATACTTGGAGGTAATAACTAAGTATTTTATAGCTTTGACTTATTAAGAAATAAGACTAAGTTCTCACATTCGCTGTTGGCTGAAATTACAGCCCTAGATGTTTGGACATCCTCCCTTCCCTTAACTGTAGAGTCCTCCTCAAACTCGTCTGAACCTCTCCTAGCCTCTATCAGTCAGAACTCAGTAGGCTGACAAAAGCTGACCATTGTACTAGCCTAGCTGTCGGAGTTAACCTGGATTATTGTCTGAACAGGGTTAGAAAAGCTCGGAAATTGCAGTATGGGCAGAGAGAATAGACTCAATAGTAGAACAGTAACATTTTCAGCAGAAATTAAGAGGTCACAAAGAACTACACTAGAATGAATGCCTACAAGCTTCCATTACAGGCTGGATTTAACACTGAGGAAGAAGTCACAAATTTCCAGGAGAATTGCTTCACCTGATCGTGGATGCAGACTTAGTTTTCTGCAAAAGCATTATTTTCCTCTCAGATACTCCAAAGGGGTCTTTACTGCTTCCACTACAATTGTCACTGTTAAATGCAATGGATGTCATTGAAGACATCTGGACTTCCATGTCTATCTAATGTTTTGCCTTCTATGTAAAAACCAAATGCATATTGCAGGTTTTAACACATAAACTGATAAACTGGCAAAGAGATTATACATACACCCTGCCCTAAATGACAGCCCTTGACAGATTACCACATCTAATGCTTACTCATTGTTTTCAAGTGCTTCCATGCATTCTTCCACCACAAAAAAAACCCAACAGGAACACAAATAAATTAAGTAAGCAGGTGGCAGCTCAGCTACATGTTCACATGGCACCTGCTTTACAAAAGACAGAGACAGGCAACACAGAAATGAGTATGAAGTTTAGGGAAAATGAAGTAGGAAGTTGCACAACACAAACTAGGAAGGTGGCAGATAAACAGACTAAGGCAAGGAAGAAGGAGGAAATTATGAAATGAGAGTAATACTACACATATAGTTTTTTAAAAAATCTAACATATGCTTTTTTATATATGTCATCAAAAGTGACTTTCACACAGTTGTTTGTGGTCTTGCCTAATAGTGGCAGAATACACAGACATCAAATTAGTAGCTTTTTTATTACAAACTAAACAGGGGATGATCATTCTCATAATGCATAGTTAATTTCCAGAACTTCTTGTGCATATCCTGGATACCCTTTTTTTAAAAAAAAAACAAAAACCCCCCCCACACACACACGCACTTGAAAATTTAGCTATTTGGTAAGTCCATGGAAATTTATTATTGTAATGCTACCTAGGGCTCAGAAAGTCCTTGAGCTACAAAAACCTGGTAGCTGGGAGAGCACTGCAGGTGACTACTAGTACATACATATAATCACCACCAATATTCTTCACACGGCATCCACCATCAAGCATTGTAAACACAATATTGGCTGAGACCATTTGTCTGACTCAGTCTGGCTGTTCTCATGGATGGAAGCAACTCTGCCGCTAGAGACCACTTAGTGACCATGAATTCAACAGAAGCAGTCCATGAGACACCACAAAATGGTGAGCACAATGAAAAACAAATAACCATTCCACTGCCCTTGGGCACTGTGGATATCTGACCAGGAAATGAGCACCCCACCAGCTCAGACAAGCTGATACTCAACCCAGTGCCCAGAGTTCATAGGTGCTCTACGTTCACAGATGGAGCTTTCAAGTCCTAGACTGCGTTCCTGTTGCACCCCAGAAGTGCCAGGTGCTACAGCTCAGTGTGATCTTTTCACATTTCGTATTATAGAATTAAGAAATTTTTGTTCAAGACATTAACTTTTAGTGTGCACAAAGAAAGTTAAAGATCCAGCTTCTTTCTCTTAACATCAGAGAATTCAACTTGACATAAACAATACTCTCCATTTGACTATACAGAGAAGCCACTGAAGTCAGTAAGCATTCCTGTATTTAAACATTTCACAGCTGCTGTTCACACATCTACATCAACTACAAAAGCACGATGTTGTTCGGTTGTTACCACAGAACTTCCACTGACATTTAGAAACAGCTACTTCACGAATATTTACAGAACTAAAACAATACTCAAGACAGAAGTTTAATTAGGCCCACACCATGAGATAATTGTTCTCTGGACTAAGGTGGCCTACACAGTTGAGTTAAATGACCTACATCCAAGCTGGTGAGCAGTTCAAAGTAAATTTTCATGGTCTCTTCCTTTCAAATTTACAGGAAAAATCACAACATTAAGGCTCTTCCCTAAATTCTATAGTTGATTAGATGTCAAAAAAGGCTTTACTGACAATGCTTTTCAAAGCTTCTCTCTAAGCAAAGAGGCTTCCCCTTTTTTACTCTGCTACTCTCTTCCAAACAGACTATAACACAAAGCAATACATCGGAACTGTCAACCAAACCATCTAATGCAAAGCACATTTTTTTGCCAGTTTTTGCAGTTAGAGGAGTTTTCAGTAACTATTTTTAATCAACAAAATGAGGACTTCCAATTGTAACTGTGATTTAGACACTAAACCTATCACACTTCTTGCAGCTTTAGACCATACCAGTAAAGACATTATTTTTGTTTTACTGCAGTCTTCCCTAGGACACAGAACAAGACTCCAATAATACACTATCACACACAGATGCAGAGAAGTCTATTGATACAACTCCTATCAACTGCAGGTGCACATCATTTGCTATTCCTTCACAGCATTTTTCCAAGATCTTTTTCTACCAGTGCACAGATCATGCATCTATAAAAAGAAAAATAATAAATAGTGACTTGAGAGAAGGCAAGTGACTTTAAAACACATTTAAAAGTCTCTTTGTATTAAAGACAGTCAACAGCCTGAGTAAAACAAAGAAACACGCACTGATCCTATTGCTGTAAAGGTCAGGGACAGGAAACTCTTCAGGAAAAAAGGAACAGGAACAATCTTCTTTTTAATTGTGCAGCTATGTACAGGAAGAACAAAGTTCTTCCAGAAGATACTGGCAGCACACGCAGGTGAAATGACCACAACTGGGCAGGAAAGGCTCCCAGCACGGTGTGTGAGCACACGGGACTGTCAGAACGGGGACCTTTGGTGCGTTCAGTCGTCCTGCGGCTCTGTGCAGCAGACCCTGGCGTGGTCAGCGAGCACGGTGCAGGGGTGGATTCCGGGCAAGCTCCCCGGCCTTTCAGACTCGGATGCCCCTGAAGCACCGCAGGCTCCGCGGCGGCTGCACGGAGGCCTCCCCGCCCCGCCGGGCAGGCGGGGTTCCCGCTGCCGCCCGGCCCTGCGCCGGCTCCGGGGGCGGCTGGGAGGGGAGCAACTCCGAGCCAGCTTTTGCTGCCTGGAAGGGGGTGAAGCCTCGGGACGAGGCCGAACGAAGCAAGGGG
>VZRW01003188.1:171736-219573 GCA_013398125.1 Aegotheles bennettii | reverse complement strand
TGGGACCTCCCGGCGCTCCACAGGGCCTGTTGGTGGCGGCCGCTGCCCCGGCTCTGCCAAGCGCAGGGACAGAAGCCGCACCCGGGTGCCTCGGTGCCCGCTGCTGGTACCGGAGCGCTGCGGAGCCCGCTGGGTCCGACAGCCCAGGGCCCGGCCACCCCTGCTGCCCCGGGCTGGCTGCCCCTGCCCCTGCTCTCCTTCCGCCCAGCTCAGCCAGAGCCTGGCACTGTGAGCCTCACCTGGCCCCGAGAGATGCTGCACACCTGGAAAGGTGCTTTAAAGTGTTCTGAATTCCGTAAGATGAAGTTCACTTTGTTCTCACATAGAATTCCAGCATCACGGAACGGTTTGAGTTGGAAAGGACCTTAAAAATCTTCCAGTTCCAACCCTCTGCCATGGGCAGGGACACCTCCCACCAGACCAGGTTGCTCCAAGCCCCATCCAGCCTGGCCTTGAACACTGCCAGGGAGGGGGCAGCCTCTCTGGGCACCCTGTGCCGGTGTCTCACCACCCTCACAGGAAAGAATTTCCTCCTAATATCCAGTCTAAATCTACCTTTAGTCTTAACCCATTCCAACTTGTCCTATCACTACATGTCCTTGTAAAAAGTCCATTTACAGCTCTTCTGTAGGCCCCCTTCAGGTACCAGAATGCTAAATGTTAATTTAATATATGCTTTTGTTAATTTCGTACTTTGGATTATCTTGGGCTTTTGTTTGTTTCCCCATTTGCCTTTTATTACTTCCCAGATTGCCTTTTCTAACTGAAAAAGTGGGTGGGGTTTTTTTTAAAATAAGATGAGCAGAAAATTGAAAAATCAAAGTGACATTTAAAAATGTACAAAAGCAAAATATGGAAAAAATCTGTCAAAAAGCTATTAAAAATGCTCAACAGCTTAGAACGCTTTTTTTTTTGTCTTGTAAGAATGACATACAAAGTAATATTACTGCAGAGAGGTACAAAGCAGTCAGTTTTAACTCCATTTACTTTTGTAACAAGAATGTAACTGAAAAGGAGCACTCTACCAAGCAATATTCCCAAAACATTGATCTTTGCATAATTCTGCAGATTTATTTGAATAAAAAGCAGGAGATTCCTTTGGTGATTAGTCAGCTAATGCTTTAATTGAGTTTTAAAGGCTTTAACCTTTATGATGGTATTAGAATGGTTTCTGTGGTCAGAAAATGGGGTGGTGTGATATTTCCTATGAATGACACTTATTAGTGTTTGTCATTCACAGAAATTTGTAGTAAGAAGTAGCAAAGAGAATCCCTCTCCTGAATAAAACAGAGAGCACTTGGTCTGTGAAATGAAGCCCTGTGTTTTAAATACAACACCACCCAGCAAAAGCTGGTTAGGAAATGGGGTTTAATGATGACCTTTGATTGATTTATAACATTAATACAGTGCTGTTAATGCCTACTATTGGATATGAAGGAGTCCCTACATACAAAAAAAGATCATTTCTGAGTACAAGGGAGTAACTGCACTGGCAGGGCCTAAGGAAAATGAAGTGTCTTAAGCTTTCCCACGGTGTGTACCTCATTTGCAGCCAGCAGCAGCCTCTACCCTGGCCTTGGCTTTCCCTTGCACAAATACTGCCAGCTGTGTACAACCACGGGCGGGCTGTGTAACACAAATAAGTCCCATATGAAGACCACAAGTGGGAAAGCTGTACGTAGCACTACCACTGATTCCAGTGCGAGTTCTGTGTCAGAACATCCTGACTTTGTTGGTGGAAATTACAGCATTTATTTTCCTGCTTGGCTAAACACAGAACTTCCAATCTCCAGAGGAGACCGATTGACAGCTTTAAGCTGAACCAGGTGTGGGGAACCTTCGCTTTGTTGGCTGAATATGCCCTGTGACTTCATTTTATAGGGTTCAGCCTGTGATTAAATTGGTGTTATTACTGGACAGCAGAGCATGTTAATGTGTGGTCTGCCAAACGTGTTGGAAAGGCATGTTTCATCCTTAAAAACATTCCCCACCCCCAGAATGAAGGCTAAACTGACGAGCCCTTATACAAACTGCATTACAGGGTAACAGGCCCTTCTTCATCTCTCTTCTGAGTTGAGTTTTCCTTTCATACAAACTAGGCTTTCCATGTGACCTAAATTGCCCACAGTGTTCCAGCTGAGAGGACTCGAACACTCATTTATTCCTCCTGGGAACACTGTGCCCAGGGCCTTTTAGAATCACACTTGTGTAATGTCAGGACATCCTGGTTATTTTGTGAGCTTGCTTTTTCTCAGTTGTCTCACACTGATGACTCGTCACTTGTATCTAAAGCTTTTACCAGCTCACGACTGCATTATATAATATTGAACCTGTGTTATTCTAGTCACTGAAGCCACACAGTTGTTTTGAATTGAAATAATCTTCTATAGTGAGGAAATGTCCCAACTTCATTTCATCAGTAAATATAACATTAACTTCATCTAAAAAAATCCATGTTTTTAGCAAAAAGAATGGTCAAACTAGTCTGGCATGGTCTACTTTTTTTGGGAAAAAAATCCATTTTATCCCATTTACATTTATGTCCTTAATTATTTTTTCCCTCAAATTTGCATGTAACAGATTGAAGGTGCTGTAGCTGTGATGCTGCTTTCACCTCCATTATTCTTAAATAGAGAATTTGCATGAGACTCATTGTGAAAGACAGTACGAGATTTTTAGTTGGATCAGATTCACAACCTAACAGACTCATGAAAATATTTATTTCTGATTTCAGTAGCCAGCTCACCCAGAATTCTGAGAAAGATACTGTCCCTCACTGCATTGTGACCCTGCTTCCTCTTTCCTTGTTCTCTTATTTATTTATTTATCTATTAATGTGTCAGCAAGCCCTTGGTCTATTTGTTGTAATTGTCTTTGCATGTCTAATTTAGCTTGACTTTTGGCAAGTCTCATTTCCTGGCCTCGAGACCCAGTTTACCTTTGCTGATCAGTCTTCCTGTTTCTTGCAGAATCTCTGCTTATACCTGATTTCCCATTTGTGATGGCTCCCTACACACTTTGAGCTCCAGGTGCCCTGCAAAAGTTTCTTTTCTTGTTTTTTTTATGCAGTTGCATGGCACAGAAGTTGTAAAGAGCCCAGTGTCCTCTGTCTGAGCACCACCCAAAATGCAAACCTGGGGTGGGATGAGAGTGGGAGGATTGCTTGGTTTTTTGTTTTGTTTATTTGTAATTCTATATTTTACCCTGTAAAACATGTGCTAAAACATGGTCAGTCCCAAGGAATGGAAGCGTTTGTGACAAGATTTGGGTCCTTGTATTATGCATGAAAAGGATCAGAGACTGGCAGAACTACACAAATACAGAAGTGCCAGATTCAAAGCTGGCACTGTGATACTAACAAGATTTCTGCCTATGGGATTCAGGACTGGGTTACCTATTTAAATATGCAACACACCTAATGCTTTAAATATGCTCAGGTATTTCTCAATCTATTGTTCTACCCCAGAGTCATGGCCAGTTTTGATTTTGCTTGCTGCTATTTCTTTTAGCTGCTATCCTAACCTGGGAATGCAGGCTGAAAGCATAGGAGTTCAGCTCCAGAGACGCTATCACAAGGGGCTCTATTGGGGCCTCACAGTGACAGTGCAGTACAGATAAATAACAACATCTGCTCTGAAAGGTGGGAGGTTTCTGATTGCTCTCCCCAGAAGGTGTGCATTAAAATGACAATATATTTAGGTGCAAAGAGAGTACATATCTCTTTTAGTTAGAAGTGCCAGAGGAATATGACAAATATTTAAAATCCAAAGATAAAGAGATCTAAAAAAGAGCAAATGATTCATTAATGGTAATCTCTGTTGTGTTTATAGGACTCTTACCAAGCCTTTGATAAAAATAAAGCCTGTTTTGGCTTTTTTTGTTGTTGTTTTTTAATGCTGACAAATGCTGCAATTAATCTAAGTTACATAACTTATTCCAGGGCCCAGTTCTATCCCTGCAGAGACAGAACAATTCATTATGGGTGAAGGAAGTATGCCAGAAAAAGCAAGGCTTCATGAAGGCATTTTGCCTGTTTCTGTCATGCTTTCCGGATGAAGCTTTAAGGAAATAAACTCACTAATACTTCTCCAACGTGTTTGGCTGACAGCTAGTGCATCCCTCCTTGTCTTCGGAATTACAGTCGTGCTGATCCGCAGGATGAGAGGGAAGTGATCTGTTTGTGGTCACTGCTGTTGCTGGCAACACCGATTATTCCCTTTCTTTTTTTGCTGCACTGCATTTGCAATCAAACTGTATTGTTTCTCTCTACAGAAAACAACAATCTCTTCTGCCTGGTTTTCAGTGTGCTTGTGTTGCAGCAGCTATAATTTGGTTTTGGCAGCTATGTTACTGTCATGGGACAGTCATGGGAGACTCAGGAGTGCCTGTTTGACTGACATGTTTTGCAGTTGCATGAAATATCTAGGAAGAACATGAAAAGTATTTGAAGAACAGGGATTCATAAAAATTCCAAGAGAGTAATCTGTCACCTACCTGGTCTTTCAGAGGAAATAACCACACCCTGGATATCTGGGATTTTTCAGCCTAAGTGATTATACTTACTGAGTGAGGAGAAGGCCATTATTGAGATTAGAAGAATGCATTTTCCTTAAGCTGCCTGCTTTTATTAGCAGAAAGAATGGACTTTTCCCACATGACCTCATCTGCTAACCTGTATTCTGCTGAGACAAGTGAGAACCATCAGTTTGCATAGTACGTTCCAAAGGAATATTTCTTTACAATCCCAAACACAGTAACTGGTTTCACACTAAGCACATACATAAGAATGACAATAAGCACCAGATTCAGAGCAGCAGTGAAACCTGTCTCCAGATAAAGACCTCTTTTTTCTTTTGCTTTTGAAACTGAGTAAAGGAAATCTCACTGTAGCTGCAGGGGCAGAGAATCCCAAATAACACTGCTAAACCTCTGACATATGATTCGTGATTTGAGTGTACAACACTGTGATCTCCTCCTACTCTTTCCAGTCTCTTACAGCAAACTACATGGTAATGGAAATCATCAGAATAATTCCTATTTGCTGCCAGTGAGTAAAATTATTTTCATTTTGTCAAAGTGATAGAACTTACATGGTTGTGAAGTTTACAGCAGGAAATTACTACTCACATACCTACAGCCTTTTTATGATGGCTCATACCAAGAAGAGTGAAGAGCAAGACAAAATCCAGCACAGGAATACAGCCTTTAGGAGCTGTTCTGCTCCAGATGTGCTTACGAACACCAGAAAACTTAGTGGCTAAGGGTTCATTATCATGTAGAAGCATGTGGGTATTAAAAAATCATCAGAAGAATAGGAAATCAGGCACCTCTCAGGAGCAGGGCTGATTTCAGGCACAAGGAAAGGGGGGAGCAGCCTAGGGTTGAAGGTAGCAGCAGTTTCAAGACTGCTCTAGTGTGAGCAAGCACGGAGCTCTTGCCTATGCCTGCCTGGTGGAGAGGACAGAAGTTGCTGGTGTGGGTGGCAAACATTGCTAGGGAAACCAGGGCAGTTACCAGCTTTGCTCCATGACAACAGGACACTGAGTTGCTGTTACCCTGCCCTTTGACAGTACTGACATCCTTATGCTCTTTCTCAAATCTTTCTTCATATGTGGGCTATGTTTGTGCTGTTCCTCCCATAGTTATCTTTAAATCCTTGTTAGGCAGCATGAAGGCTATTTAACTCTCTTAACTGCTGCTTTGAGCTTCTTTCTGGCAGGAATTCTCACTGTAATTGTCCATTTGAATTGACCAAAACCGTAGTAGATTATTTATTGCTCATTCATCCTGTAAGGATGTAGAATCTGTTACAGCATCTTTTAGAAACTGATGCATATCCAAATGAAGAAAATACTAAAAGCAGCTTAAAAGGGCAATAAAATAGGCTGAAATTGTTGTTTAAGAGCAACTTGCAGAAAGTATAAAAACCAACAGTAAATCTTTTTCCAGATGCATCAGGAGCAGGAAGTTTACTAGAGGATCAGAAGAGTCAATATAAGATTAAGGTTTAAAGGTACCCTGAGAGAAGATAAGATCATAGCAGAGCATTACAGGAAAGCTGAATAAATGTCTTCTCTAAAAAATGGAAGTTTCCATTCAAGACCCATTCTTTATGGGAGAATTATTAGATAATCTGTGACAAATTGAAGGATCAGTAGGAAAGGCTATAGTTAAAATGAACAAGATAAGCAGATAATCACCAGAACAAGACTGTATTCTCCCAGGAGTTCTAAGTGAATATAGCTCAAACCATGGTGTACAACCTCTTGCTTAAAAGCAGCATTTTATTTGAGAAGAGAAAGTTAGAAAATGTGATTGTGATTTTTTTATTAATGGTTCCAGGGAGTCAGGGACCTACAGACATGGCATCTGCACCAGGGTGAACTGATAAGGAGTGTAATAAAAGAATTAGGAGAGGCAATAAAGATAATGTGTTAAGAAGGAGCCAGTGTATCTCTCGGAAAAAAAGGACTTGTGCCTCACAGGTAAATCTGTTGGAGTTCCCTAAAGGAGTCACTAGGCATATGAAAAGGGAGATTCAGCTGATACAGCCTATGCACATTTCTAAAACACCCTCAGAGCAGTTACTAATAAAAGGCTTTTCAAGAAGCTGCACACCAATGGCAAAAAAAATGGCTAAAAGGTGGGAAAAAGAAGGCAGGAGTTAAACAGAGTTTTCACAGTGAGGAAAGGCATTTTCCTTCCTTGGGAACTGACGTGGAAATAAAGATGTTCAACACAGTCGTACACGATATGATAAAAGTACTGTAATATAAAACTTACTGTGAGAAGGGAGGTGATAAAATGTTCTGATATCAAGTTATTTGGTGTAGTAAAGATAAGCGCTGACTGCGAGGAAGGACTTCATAATATTGAACAACAGAGCAAGCTGAAACACAGTGCAAGTAATTGCAAAAATCTTCCTAACTTAGCAGATAAAATGATGGGCCCTGAGCTGGTCATTGCCACTAAGGAATGAGTGACTGGGCTGTAACAGCTCCAGAAAGCTGTTTGTTTGATGCTTAGCAAGAGTAAAATTGTAAACAGAACATCAGTGATTATTAGCAAGGAAACCAAGAACCAAACTGGGAACAGCCTTGTGCCGCAGTGTAAATCCACCAAGCCTCACAGCCTGGAAACTGTGTGCAGTGCTGGTCCCCCCATTCCAAAAAGGGTATAGACAAATACCTCAGAAGGTGGTAGTTGTGTGACTAAGCTGTAGATCTCCTTGCCTCAGGATGCTGGGGATGCTGGGAGTTCAGGTGGGTTTCGAGTGAGATTGGGCAAACCTAATGCAGCAAAACCCATCATCAGTTGTTAAAAAAATATACCACTTCTCTCTCCAGAAAGTTCACTCATTTCTAGGTATTGGATAAAAATGGAACAGAATAAAATAGTATTCAGTTGGAAGGGACCTACAATGATCACCGATCCCAACTGCAAAAAACCCCAAACTAGGCTAGAGGGACCTTTCATATTATCACTACAAGTATTCTTACATTATCAACACTGCTCTCATATATTATATAAATTGTTCCCTTGTCACTGTGCCTCAGCTGATACCTCTGCAGCCACCTGATAAACTGTACTAGCTGATTGGTTCTTAACACATGAGCCATCATCTTGTATTTCATCAGGCTCAATCAATTGTCTGCTATATTTAGCATTAATTTTGCTGGGACTTTCTGTAAAATCCAGGTGAAGCTAATACAAACACTGAAAGCTCTGCAGAGCTTTTAATATACAGCTCAAGTCTTAAATTAGGTATAGCTATGAACTGGATACAATAACTGAATTATTGTGACACAGTGGTTCTATCAGGATGAAAAAACTCTATATTCAGAATTCTGTAGAAAATTGCCTCTTCAGAAAGGTGGTGGAGAGGACAGCTATGTCTCACGAGGGCACAGACAATGAAAAGGGAGCTGAAAGTTCCTTAGAAACCAAACCTAACAACCAGAAGACCCAAAACAGTCTTGTGATTGTGACCGCTGTGGACATCTGTCCAACAACTGTGCCAAGAATTCAACTAATAAGCAAAAAACACAGCCAGAAATGAACAAAGGAGTGCTGTCTCCTTGGGAAAGCTGTCTGGTACCATGCAGCCTAGCTCTGAAGAGCACACACTCTGTGACAGACATAACACAGATGACTACAAACCCTGACGGCCCATTTTAGATAGAAGAACATATTTGAAATGCAGTGTTTTCAAGGCAAGTTTACACATCAAACTGTAGCAGTCCTAATGAAATTATGTGGGCCTTGAGCTAGGAATAAGGACACAAGAGACATGGGCTGGCATTTTCTATTACTCATCACTTGAAGACAATTTTACTGTCCATAAATGAACATAACATGTTACAATAGACAAAGCTATTTAAACAATAAATTATAGCCATGCTCCAGGTAGTCTTAAGGCAGAAACAGATACAATAGAGGATGGATCACGATAAGCAAGCACAAGAGATGCTGTGAAGTTACAGAACAGAGCTGATGCTAGGACCATGGGTTATGAAACATTGCAGTATGAAGTAAGAACATGCAGTTTGGGGCACCACAGTAAAAAAAAGACATCAGACTACTAGAGAGTATCCAAAGGAGGGCCATGAGGATGGTGAAGGGTCTGGAGGAGATGTCTCATGTGGAGCGGCTGTGGTCACTTGGATTGTTCAGCTTGGAGAAGAGGAGGCTGAGGGGTGACCTCATTGCAGTCTATGGCTTCCTTACGAGGGGAAGAGAAGGGACAGGTACCGATCTCTTCACTCCTGTGACCAATGACAGGACTTGGGGTAACAGTAGGAAGTTGAATCAGGGGAGGTTCAGGTTAGGTGTCAGGAAAAGGTTTTTCACCCAGAAGGTGGCTGAGCACAGGCTGCCCAGTGCAGTGGTCACAGCACCAAGCCTGACTGAGTTCAAGAAGCATTTGGATGATGCTCTCAGGTACCTGGTGTGACTCCTGGGGTGTCCTGCACAGGGACAGGAGTTGGACTCAATGATCCTGATGGGTCCCTTCCAACTCAGCATGTTCTATAATTCTATGAATATAGGAGGAATTACATCAATCTGATCTTTGAAGTCTGTCAGTCAGTTCTATTGAAATATTTGCCTGCATATGAAGAATGGATAACAATAATGGTACCAAAAAATAGTAGTCACAAAGCATACAGTTACTTGAACAACTGAAAATCTATTAGAAAACTTTTAGAGAATATGTAGGCAACCAAACCACTGATAAAACAAGGCAATGAAAGTTTCAATGCAGAGTAAAATTGTCCTTGCCTGCAAGGTTTTGTTCCTACCACCAAAAATCTGAAGGGTTTGAGCTGTTCACATCTCAAACTAATTTGTACACAATCTGTGCTCATTTTGTTTCTCCATAGTTTTAAAAAATATTATTATTTCTGTTCTTGTTACAATGATAAGGGAGCTTGCTTACTTTTCCAAGCCCTATATTTTTTTAAATAGAGCCAACCACATATTTTCAGTATGACATGAGTTTTCCTTCACCTTGCTTTACATCACTGAGTGTTATGAAGCTGATTTTCTTACAGTTTGTAAAGCCATTGGAAATCTTCTCATGAAAGATATCATTTATCCAAATAACTATTCGTTAACTTCTGTCAAACCCATTCAAAGCAAAATCTTCTCCAGTGCATCAGGGCAGAGTTATCTGGGGATATATTGAACTGCTGAGAAGAAAAGAGGCATTTCTCCTCTGTTTCTACTCACACAAAACTCACTGATGCCACAAAAAACTTCCAGTGACTTTTTTTATTCTTCAGGAAAGTGGAGAAAATTTTTCCTTTATCAAAATGTATGTGTCTGCAGAAGTAGAAAGACTCCTGTCTCTGATGTGAACAAACTGGTGGATGGAAATGTCTGTAATATCATCTTTTATTGTAAAACATCACTTTACATTAGAAATAAAAGCAAAACGGAGGTAATGGAAGTTATTTGTATTATAAGGGCCAATCATACAGTGTTGCAGCTTCTTGCTCACATATTAATATGCCTCCTTCACTTCAGGCCACGGGTGTACACTGCTAGGTATACTAATACTCTCCCCTCTCTGTCCTCAGTATTGTGCATAAGTTACCTGAAGGCACTGCAGGTCTCAGTGGCACAAAGGACAGAAACCTGCTGGTAAATTCTGCTTCTACTACAAGATCTTCTGAACTTATGACATATCCTGCATAGGTTAAAAATAAACAACATGAAGTATTCCACACAGCAGCTGCATTTTGACACGTAATTTAGAGATGTTATCTTTGAGCCAAACTAAGCACAAGGTTAGGCTTAGAAATTAGAATTATTTTAACCTGTGTGAGTCTGGTATCAAACACACTGGATGAGATTCAGTTCCAGATTAAAATACAAAAATGTAAATGTCTGTACATGAGCTACCTAGGTAATTTTCCTTTGTAGCCAGGGGAGTTCTAGGATTTGATTATGGTTTTCCTGTTGCCCACACATAAATGCCTCATGTTATTTAAGATGCCTTACAGTATCTGTGACATTTGCACAGGGAGGGGACCTGTGACACAGTGCCTGCAACCCAGGAGCAGCAGCCAGGGGCCAGGTGAGATACATGAAGCATCCAACTAGCCTCTGTTGAGGCACTAGTGTCCTGTCCCTGGCCAGTATTTCCAAACAGCTACTCAGCTTATCCAAATGGATCCTCCTATTCCAACTCAAATTACTAGGGTGCATTCACTAGATTTCCACTGGTCATGAAGGAAGCTTTATTTGCAAGTAAGATACATCCACTTAGCTACCTCAAATAAGGTGTATTAATCTGACTCCCACTCAATGGGCTTAACTGATGCCTAAGCATTTGCATTTTTTGACATCTGAGATACCTCAAGGTATCCTGAACATTCAGAAGGAACTACCGGGTATGACATTGGAGCTACAAGGCACCGAAGTCCTTGGAGCTGCAGCTGAAGGCATGGTCCTACAGCTCAGAGCACCTCAGATGGCTCACATTTAGGCAACCTGAAGTTACATATGTCTGTGTGTTCTCTGTCCTTTCCTGTCTACTATGAATCAGTATAGTCGATTTACGAGAACCACATCAAGCCTAGGTTCTGCTGCTGTTCTGAAGGTATGTGTTAGCCATTTCCTCCCCTTTTTTTTATCTCTGTGGCCTGTGTAAAAGGCCCCTCCATTTCATCCTCTACTGCTGCAGTGTCAGAGAGACTGAGGTGAAGGTCATATTTTCAGGGCCTGGCAGGTTCATACAAACCCACATCCTGACCTCAGGGCTTTCTGAAACATCAAAGGCTTGGTTACCTGCTCGCTGAAGACATCAGGCAGTACACTCAGCAGCACCCACAGGCAGCTCACTCACATGAATACGTAACACACTAAATTCCTCAAACTCAAATGGGCACTGCTTATCACAGAAACATTTTTTTCCCCACATATAAACCCCTACATACAGGTATGGATGCTCTCCGTAAGCAATTACCAAGGCCTTGTGTCTTCTGGGTGGTGGGTGACTCAGGTCCTGCTATGTGTAAGTGACCTTTTCTCCAGGAAGCGCGTTTGCAAGAGGATTTTTTCATAGCCTGCCAGAGACAGGTTTTCATAACAGGTTGCCATGGAGTGGGCAACTGCTAGAGTATGAGTAGAAAACTGTTAGAAGAGACTAAAGTTATGGAGAAGTTGGGAGTGAAGTTAAGATAGCAAGAAGAAATTTTATACATGCATTAGGAAGGGAGTAAACCCTAGCTATCATAGAAGGCCCATTAGTCAAAGGAAATGATAAAACTGCCAATAACAATTCAGAAAATGCAGAAGTACTTAGGGGTTTAGTTTATATTTGGAAGAAGGGATATGATGTACCCACATCACATGAAGATGACGAACTGTAGTCAAATTAGCAAATAAGTCAGATGATGGTAAAATGCATCTCTTGGGATAAGTACTGTTACATCAACCAGCCTGCATTATTTTCATCCAGGAATTGTAAAAAAGCAGGCTATGGAGTACTTCTGGCCTATAGGTATTTCTTGATATATTTTGAAATTGACAACATCAAATGTAGCCAGAGTGAAATTCCAAAAGACTGGAAGAGTGTGACTGTTGTGCCAACATTAAAAACATGCAAATGCATTGTGGGGAAGATCTGTGCAAGCAAATAATAAAGTTTGTCAATCTTATGTAAAATAGTGGCAAAACAGATACAGAATTCAGTGAAAGCCTATGTATGTGTTCAGTGTTTCAACTTGACATCCTAATACAAATGTGGTGTTACAAAATACAAACAACCCAAACAGTGCACAGACTGAGCACTAGCTGAAAGATTTCAGCATGTCTTCTATGGTGATCATCATCAAATGGTGTTTTCTAGTAGGGTTTTATGCTGGACTAACGCTACTGAATATTTCCATCATTAACATGGAAGTAAAAATAAAATAACCATGGGTAAATTTGAAGGTGACACAAAAGAGGGAGTTCTAAATAAAGATATTAGAATCACAGAATGGTTTGAGTTAGAAGGGGCCTTAAAGATCATCTAGTTCCAACCCCCTGCCATGGGCAGGACATCTCCCACTACACCAGGTTGCTCAAAGCCCCATCCAACCTGGCCTTGAACACTTCCAGGGAGGTGGCAACTTCCCTGGGTAACCTGTTCCAGTGTCTCAGCACCAGAACAGTGAAGAATTTCATCCTAATATCCAGTCTAATTCTACTTTCCTTTAGTTTGAACCCATTTCCCCTTGTCCTATCAATACATGCCCTTGTAAAAAGTCCCTCTCCAGCTTTCCTGTAGGCCCCCTTCAGGTACTGGAAGGCTGCTATGAGGTCTCTCCGGAGCCCTCTCTGGGTGCACAAACCCAACTCTCTCAGCCTGTCTTCCTAGGAAGGATGCTCAAGCTCCCTGATCATCTTTGTGGCCCTCCTCTGAAGTCACTCCAAGAGCTCCATGGCTTTCTTATGATGAGCCCAATATATTTATATTAGTGGTATGGACCACTAATATGTACAGAGTAGAACAAACTAGCTAAGGAAGCAAATTTTCCTTCTGTTGATATCAGGAGATTAAGACCAGTTGCCTTTCTGGCAATGTTGCCTCAGGTAAACACAAAATATGCTACACTCTGCTAGCACCAATTATCATTTAAACATATGCAAAATATTTCTTACCCACCTTCCTGACCGAGTGCTGACATTTACATGAACATTTGCACAGAATTACAGCCATGATTGAAAACTCGGTGTAACTTCCCCAGAACGTGTTTTCTTACCTGCCCTCCAATGCTTTGTGTGGCACCTGAGGCCTTGAGAAATTTCTCTGAGAATTTCCTTATCCAAATCTAAATTCGTTATCACCTCTGAGGCAATTTGCTACAATTTCCTAGAGATTTCTCTAGACCAGGTTAGGGGCCATGGAAATGAGCCTTTGGCACCAGCATGTCCTTTTCACCACCGTATCTGACTCTAACGCTTCCATCTGGTGAACACTCTGCTAGCCAGCACAGTCATACGGCATCCCCACTTCTGGTGAGGGTTCTGCACCCTTGGCAAATAACCAGCCAAAAGGACACATCCTCCATTTCCTGCAAAGGCATCCTTTCTCCTTGATGGCAGGTGGACATTTGGTGCATCTTCTTTGAGGACTAGGGTACAGATTCAGTTTCTTCACCTCTGCTTCTTTAGGCTTCAGGTTCACCAACATTCATTATGAGTCTTCATATATATTTCAGCACAATTTGTTATACTTTATTCTTTTCCCCAGACTTTCCTATCCATTTTCACTCCAGTCCTCCACAATCTGTTTCTAAATTGTATTTTATGTTTTTAAAGGACAGCTAGAAGTCAAAAGAAGGAGAATTATTCACAAGTAGCCATCCTTGTTCAACCCTTACATAACTGATCATAGCTTTGATGAACAGTGCTTCATTTTCTTCCTTCTATGCTTTATATTCACATGAAGACAACCCACTTAGAAATATCTTTCTTTTAGCCTACTTTTTAGTCTGCTTTGTACGCTGCTGTATAGACTGTTCAATATTTTCACTGGAATATATGTTTGCCAACACTGACAGTTACATTAGAAATAATACATAAACTCTTTTATGCTGGTGTTCCAAAATAGAAGCCATCTCACAGCAGCATTAAGGAATATTCATATTAAAAGTCATTCAAAAGTACACGTGACCTAAATCTAGGGTAGGAAATAAATACAAATTATACGAAACAAATAACACGGGGAAAAGTCTGCCTTTTTCACTTGCAGATCCTACACAAGGGGTCTCCAGGACATACAAAGATATGAGTTAGCAATGGCATATGCAAGCAGCACTGGTGCTACGAAATGGTTTGATTTGTGGCATGGAGAATATATTTACACAGCCAATGCACTGCTGTGTAGAAATATCATAGCTGGCTCTGAACAAACTGGCTCAGAAAGCAGAAGCAGAGTGACTGCATTAGAATTGCTTTGCATCTGGGCTAATTAGCCCTGCTAATAGACAGGCTAAATCAGCCAGCACAGAGCTCTATGACTCTTCATAGGGCTTTGTTACTCAGCTTGCCCTCTGAGAGCCAGCTCTGATAGTGCTGCTTGAAAGTCTGTGTGCCACAGAGACAAACATTTACTGCTGTACATCAGGTCTCTATAATGTACAGAGTGACTATAAAGATAAACCCCTCTGTTGGAGGGAATGCAGCACAGAGGTGTGGGTTCCTGCTGCAGGACGGTGTACAATTTACATGCAGTGCCATGCGATGAAGTGTGTGGAGAATCCCACGGGCAGAAACTGGAGTCCAGGTGTGCAGCTCCTCTTCCCAGATCCTCCTCTCACGAGCATTTATACAACAAGAGTTTGTATTATTCCAGACACAAAAAACCCCCTTGAACCTGGATTTCCCAGAGCGTCCCTGGGAACACTGCCACCACCACTACTGGAAAAGAAAATATTGGAATGAAAGCTTCTGATTTCAGAGGAAGCCATCGGATCTGTATCCTACATGGAAGAAGTTGTGTCCCAGTAATACTGACTGCAGTGCCCAAGGCCAGGTGCGTTTCACAACACACACATATCAGCTATTGTGAGCAGTCTGCATTTCCAGAGCCAAGAACTTATTCTTTGCCTCATGCTCACCATCAGAGAGGTGCTGAGCCTGCCAGTGAAAATATCCCCCTACAATCTGGCACTGGGCAATCCTTTGTCTCAGGCTGACCTTGGAAAATCCTTCCTGAGATTTCCAAACATGCAATATTGCACAGATTGTCCCTGAAAGCTGGGAACTGCTTCACAAGGACACCTGGATTTCAGGTGAGGCTTCTCCTCACCTTGCCACATGACAGAGAGCTTCCTCATTGCCATTAGCCTCTGGGAGATCATGCTACTGACCTCCACAGCACCAGCTTTCAAACTGGCCTATGCAGTTCCTGTGGACAATATTCTCTTACCCTCTGGATATTTCAGATCAGCATAAGGGAAGATGAAAGCTTGCCTGGGGTGTTCCAGTGTTAAGGATCGCCACATCTTTCAAAGGAAAATGAAAATTAGGCAGCTACTTTGAAACCACCCTTGCCTCCAGAGAGATATAAAGAAATGGGAAGTAAAAATACATACTTACAACATTCAAGCCAGACAACAACATTTAAAAATGCTGATAAAATATTTGTGGAGAAACAGAAAAAAATGCTTTATCAACAACAAAAATCTCTTCCCCTATCCACTCAATTGCTTGTGCATATTCCTTGATCCCCACAGTTGGGAACTCTGCTGTCCTTTACACTTCATGTTGGAGCACACATTCCTCAGAGAAAACCAGGAGCGATGGTGTCTGTTACAATTAGTGTCTTCCCCTGACACTTACAGGATTTCCCTTTTCATGCAATTTATCTCTGCAAAACTTCTTCACTTCTAATCCATTTTGAAAGGTATCTGACATGCCTTCTGCAGGCCTGTCCGTAGCGTTGCCCTGGAGGTGTGAGTGTGACTCTGGCAGAGAAGTGCTGTCTCCTGCCAGCAGCCGTGACAGTGCGAAGTCAGGTTTCCCCATCTGGCAGCAGGACATGCAGGGAAGGGAGTGGAAGTGGGGCTAAACCAGTCTCCTTCAGCAGAACAATTAAAGGCTTCCCACTTTCATCCCTCGCCCAGCACTATGGTTTATGAATTAGCTTCATCACTGGAAAATTAGATTTTATATCTATGTGTCACCTAAGAAGCTTATTTAATACAAATATAAGGATGGAATTAAAGTACATGCTAATTATTGGCTTTTTTACCGAGATCAGACCAAATTATAATTTGCTGTTCTGCAACAATAATGTTTAGAGAAGACCAATCCCCAAAATCTGTCTTTGAGGGGTTTTGCAAGAAATCTGTGCATGCAGGGATCTCTGATTTCACCCAGAAGATAACCTTACGGATAAAGCACAGGGAGATATTTCTATCAAGAAGATAGAAACCGTAGGAACCGTAACTCACAAACCAAAACCCCTTAGATATTAAAAAACAGAAAATCTGAGTGAAAGCATGAGGAAAAGTGGTGGGAGATAGTAATTCAGAAGTAAATGTTGGTGACCAGGCATGATGAACCCCCCGGTCACTGGGGGTAAAACATCGTATCATTTACAGGAGATAAGAGTCACGCATTGATCGCACAGGTTGGGCGTCCAAAGAAACCAGAGTGAATGAACAGCAGCCTCTCCTGAAATGACCAGAATTATGGCCACAAGATAGTCTGACAATAGACTGCGTAAATTTCCCCTATCTAAAAGAACAAGACATTGGGAAATGCTTTCAGCAGAGTTGGAGGTGGNGGGTGGGAAGAAAGGTGAAGGAGTCTGGAGACAAACTGAGCTTTGTTCTAGCTGGTTAGGACCAGGGCTTGAGTGGCCTTAGAGACTGAATTATCCTCATCTCTTAACAAATGATCCCTTCAGGTTCTGCTTCAAGGAGATAGGCTGAGAAGTATTTAAGTATGTGCTCTGTTGGCAGAAGGCTTTGATGTCCAGTGTCACTCCAATGTTTTTCAGAAGGCACTGCTGCCATCAGAAAAATATTGCAAAAGGAAAAGAAAAAAAACCAACCACATAAAACGCCCTCACATACAAGAGAGACGGGAAAGTCCAGCTAAAGCCCAAGACTGGGGTCAGTGGAGTCACTCCACACTTCCACTGTCACGGCTGTGGTAGGAGTTCAGCCGTCAGCCCTTGGAGAGTTGAAACACTATCTTGTTTCAAAGGGAAATCACTGAAACTCAAGCTGTAGGGTTTCATATCACAATGCAGATAGAAAGGCCAAACAAAACAAACATCAGAAAAGTTCTTGAGAGTCAGCAGAATCTAAATGATATTCTTCCTTTATTAATGCAAGTTTATTTTAACCCTCTTTCTTCCCGACTTACTTTTCTCTAGACAAGAATGCTTATAACCAGAGACTCAGACCAGCACCTTTCAGTCTTACTTCTGTTTCAGTTCCAGTTGAGCCCAGTAACAATCCCTAATTATTTAGTGGCCTTGAACTGCTTCCCAGAAAAATAACCTGTAAGTCTTAAAAATAGGAAGTTCTGCGATGTCTCTGTAACCAACCTTCAGCTCAGACACCAGAAATCTCAGTTTGCCTAGGTGATCTTTAAAGGTCCCTTCCAACCCAACCCATTCTGTGATTGCCTTAGCACAGTGCTTCCACTTCTCTCCACCTTCTCCTTGGGGCTGAAGGAGAGAAACTGTGGTTCTTTGCCATTCCCATCCACACCTAGTAGATGTGTGTCTGCATGCAGAGAATACAGCAATGTAAGAGCGTGCACACACACACACACAGATGTAGGTGAAAGACCACACAAACATAATCCCATGGCCATATGCAGGGGTATGCAATGGGACATGGAGGCTGAGGGGTTCCACGGGCTCTAGGGGCAGCACTGGCAGTAGCAGTCAGTCACTTGCCCCCCAGCATGAAAGTCAGCCTCCTCCTGCAGTACAGCTGGGGCTCACTTCAGGCAAGTGCAAAAACCCCTGTGCCAGAAAGATCCCTGCTGGGGGCTGCAGAGCATTGTGGTGCAGGAACATCTGCTGTGCATGGGGTGAGTAAGATCAGGCAGAAGGGAGGAAGACATAGAGAAGTAGCAGCCTTACTGGATCCAGGAGATGCCAGCCATCCCTGGGCTGAACAGGACCCTGCTGGGAAACATAAGCCTTTGCTGAGCTGTGACCCTGAGGGTTTCCTGGTAGGAACCAACAGAAACAAAATTAATGGTACAATGTCAGTTAGAGGGTAAAAAGAAAAGATATTGAAGATGCTTTGCAGGTCAGGTTTGGGTTTGTTTCAGCTCCAATTTGTGAAATTTCCCTCTGGAGCCCCACTAGCTTTAAAGGTGCCTGGCTAAATAATTTATTTATCTAGATCTTAGACTAGGCCTGCAAGTTACACAGTGTGAGGCCAAACAGAGCCTCATCTCACCTCTTCACATTCAAATGAGACATTTAGTACTTTTGGAGGAACTTAAACACAAGGAAATGATAGTGGAGTGAGCAAGGACAAGTTCAGAGAAAACTGGTTACTCCACTCTCCATGTAAGGGTAGAAGTGTCCTCATGGGGAATGAGCGCAGGGTAAAGAGCAGGTTAAAATTTCATTCCTTAATTTACTGTGCACTACTTTTTGGTCATAAATAGTCCTTCGTGCTGCATAAAATACATGCCATGCTAAACCATATTTTTAAACAAGCAATTAAGTCTAAATCCTTCTATGGCATCTCGGATTAAGCACCCAGAGTGCTCTCAAAAAAAATAAAATGTAGGTGTACAGCATGTGAGCTTTACTAATATGTTCCATTAAACTGTTATTATGAAAAAGGAAATGATCAACACCTAAAGCACTTTTCATTTGTTTTATTTGTTCTTAATTCTCAAAAGTGACTCACTCAAACCATCTTCACAGCCCACACACATCAAAAAAAAACAAAACGAAGAGCCCAGATTTGACCTGTTGGCCTCACTTCTGCTACTTGTAGTGACACGTTTTTATTTTTGGACTGTGACTTTTAAATTTGAGACTAAAAATGGCAGCCACCCCCGGAGTACTGTTTGCGTAGGGGGGTGTGTTGTACACAAAACTGTCTATGTCCCTTCCTCATATCACTCACTCTGCCTACACCTCTTGTCCTCCAAGACAATTTTCTTTGAAGATTAGCGAGACACATAAAGCGGAAGCCCAGCTCTTGGTTAGTAGTGTTAATATGAGGAAGTTTAGTCAAGCATGTTGGCTTTTGACTGCTTGGTTCCCATTGCAAATAAGAACAATAATAAACGGTACTTTACGGCAGTTAGGTCCTGTCCTGGAAATAGGTATGCAAGTGAACAGTTTATTCATTTCAATAATATTATCTAAATGGAAGGAGCTATACATATAGTGATACAGAAATGTCCTGACTAGATCATATGAATTTTCCACCAAGTTCTGTAGCCACGCTCAGTGTTCAATTCCTCCGAGGAGGGCACAGCAAAGCATCAGATGGAAAATTAAAAGAATAACTTCCCTGTAAGCAAGGTTTCCATTACTAGGTGCTTCTTTCATGACCTGAAGTACTTGTGTATCTCTGAAAAAAAAAACCCAAAACACAACATTCTAATATCATGACATTTGCTTTCAGCACTATGGATTCTGACTCCTGCACTACTGGCTTAAATTTAATCTTACTGGTTCCTGTCAGTCCCAGATCCCAACGTTAAGTAGGGTTGATATAACAGACTTTGTGTGGTGTCTGAAAGGAGTTGATAAGCTAGTTTAGGATTGATGTTGAAATTACAGTTTTGGGCAACAAAGATCAAGGACTTCAGTTTGTGGCTGCCTCCAGCAGAAATCTGTCTGGCATCAACATGGGCTACCTGACTAAATTCAGATCTGGGGCTGGAAAACGTCATTAGGTTCCAATAGGCTGAAGACTCCACAACCACTGAAGCATCTCCTCCCAAAATCAGGTAACAAGCCCTGAAGTCATGCGTCTATATGTTTCTGGCCATTAACACTAAGGGCCTCTTCTGTGGTATTTGTATACACAGTTACATAAATAAACTTCATGGTGAGGTGACCTAGGAATAAAACCAAAGTGATGAATACTTCTCTTCTTTTTAATAATTACAGTCCTGGTTTTTAAATTACTTAATAACCTTTGTAATTTCCTAAGTCCAGGCTTTAAAAGCTAGGAAATATAAATGAAACTTAATTAATTATATTCATTAAGTGTGTGCATGCAAGTGCATTACAATTCAGCCTTTAATTTCATGACAACATAGTGGTTTTGCTTGTGTTACTGAATGTATTGAGTGAATATTCCTCCTCAGTATAAGAAATGTAGCAGGGCTGGGAAGTTAATAATGATATAATTAGTAGGGTCCCTTCCTTAGATCCTAGAAAAAATTGTAAAACGTCTAGTCAACAGGGAAAATTATTCCAGAAAGGAGAAATAAAAACACCCCGATGGGAGAAAATAGAGAATTTGAACATGGAAAACCCACTATGATCACTTATGCTAAAAAAATATTTTAAAATGTTCCAAATCATTAAACCAAAATGATGGTGATCTGACACTTCATATCTCCAGATTAGAGAGCCTCACTGTAGGTCAACAATAAGAATACTACCTGAATTCACAGGAGGGTTATGAAGATAATTCATTTTAATTAGTGAATCCTGGTTAATTCAGATATCATGAAAACAGAAGCACAAGAGTGCCTGCAAAGAAATACATCAATACTGAGCTGGATATATTAAAAAACTGTTTGCAAGGAGAACATTGGAAGAAATACTGACAAAGTACACACCCTCATCCTATGGGGAACAATAGCACATAAGAAAAGAATTTTAAATACCCACCTATGTGCCTTTGTGCAGGTATTCTGATATTAAAAAAAAAAAAAGAAAGAAAGATATAACACTTTTCCAGGAAACGCATAAAGAAGGTTAAAAAAATCTAGATGTCAAAGTTAGCAACCAGTCACTCAAGCACAACCAGAAAAACAATCATAAGTAAAAATACAGCACTGAGACTATGTGGTTAAAATAAGACAGGTTCATTTTTCTGTTCTGAAATTGGACCTGAATGAGGTCGGAAATATCAGAAGCTATTGGCAATTTTTACAGTGTAGTGACATCAGCACATACGCTGGTGAAACGCTTCAGTGCCCAGGACTGGCAGCTTGGTGTGCCTCACTTAACCCACCGGTCCAGGTCCCTACACTCATGAAATCACGAGCACTCTTGATCATGATCCTTTCCAAAGTAATTTTCTTTGCAAAAAGATCAAACAGGCACTTCAGTTGTTCACATGAACATGCTTCGTCTGCAATACCTTGGAGAACAAGACCAGAAGCTACTATGTCTGATTTAAATAAGATTTAACTTCTCTGCTTCCTTGTGAGGGCAATAATACATTCATTGTCCCTACTCTTGAAAGTGGTTGTTGTAAGGACTAATTAATGAGCACTATATAATTCTAAGACTGTGAAAATTGCTTAATAAAACTAAATTCCTGAGGGGCTTATGACTATGATTTGCTCACTCAGGACTTTCATTAAATAATAATAAAAGGCTACAGAATGTGTTGGATATTAAACCATGTTTTAAGTAAGGACAATGTCTGCAAAGTACAGCATTGAGCATGGACAGTAGTTGTGAAAAAACTAGGGAGGGATGGCTTTCCAGCTGGGCCCAGAGATTGGAGCAGTTGGCAGTGTATCAGGAATTTCTACTTTCTGTTTATTACTAAAAACCTCAAACTGATAGTTCCATAAATATTAAATGTATCAGTGAGAAAAAATGTATTTTATATGTTTAGTTACTGTGATGAAATGTGTTCTACATACAGAGAACTGCTTCATCCTTCCAGTCAACTGTAAGGATGAGAGTTGTGTACAGTCCATGGAAAATTCTTTGCTATAAATCCCACAGAGGCAACTCTGTAGCCTCATGCACAAAGTGCTCTTGCAATTCTGATATGTGAAAGCATTCTCAGACAAAAAGCAATAGCAGTTTAGTACAGGGAGAACTTGCTAAATTTTGTCCTTCTCTGGAGTAAATAGAGTTGTTTTAGTCCTACCTAATATCCAGATTTGAAATAACTTTCAGCAGCAATCCTGCCCTAATGTGTTCAAGCTTAAGTCATAAAGCCTAGGGTTCTGGAACTCTGTTTCACAACACACTTATGCTTGAACACGTTAAATTGAAAAATCACCATGGCTGACAAGCAAATCCTGTAATTCTTTAGTAGCAGTACTGAACTGAAAAAACCCCCTTCATTTATAAACTCAGACATCATTATTCTAGACGCTGCACAATCAAAAATAATGGTTCCTGTGTCAAAGAGTTTCACGTGCAAGTGTAACGTGAAACACAGCAGAAGGATAACCAGAGGAAATGTAAGAAAATAATGAGGTTGATTGGTGCAAGTTATCGTGCCAGTGTATTGACTGGTCTGCTCCTTGGGAGGAGGCAGCAGAGAAAAGGAATGTTAATGACAAACCAGCATGAAGATGATGATGCATCTTGGTAAGCAATTAGGTAATGCATAAAGGGCAGACTAGAAAAAAGCCATTGAAAAACCTAATGAATAGGCAAAGGAGGCATCACAGTGCAGTTGAAAGCAAGAGTCAGTTACTCGTTTTTCCCTGCCTTTAGCTTGTTCTGTGACTTCAGACAAAGCGCTCTGGGCAGGATTTCCAGCAGTAGTTTCAGTGACTCAGGGTTTTGGGTGTCTAGTTAGAGACCCTTTAGAAGAAGCTGACTTTCAGAAAGCACGTATCATCTCACCTGTTTTGGAAAATCAGGTCTCTTTAGGTGGCTTATGTTGGACACCAACAAACTCGGCTACTCATCCAAAAATCTCAAGCTCCTTCTGATATTCTTAGCCTATATGACACGTCAGCATTGTTATCCTTAAAGAGGAAAGAAAAACGCTTACCTGAGTCAGCTGTTTCACTGCACTAGGTACTGAATGCACGTGTGAAGTGATGGATGAAAGGCTACCAAAAAGTGAACAATTATGTATGTATTAACCAGTGATTGCACAAGGCTGGTATGCACCTGTAAGCAGTTACACTGCAAAAGGGTATTTAATCTGGTAAGATTATACCATACAGATAAATATGGCCAATGCCAGCTAGAATATTAGGGACAAACAAAAGTGAGTCCAAAGATTATATTTAGTAAACTTTCTAGCTATATCTGAGATTATTAATCTGTTTATAGCATAAAGTAAAACATATTATTTCCCAAGGAATCAGAGAAGAATAGAACTGCAATTCCCTGGTCATATCAGGAGACCAATATAGGTGAGAGAAGATTTGGGTTCTATAGATCATTTTATCTTAGGAAGCCAGCGCCATGTGAACATTAAATAAAATCTTCTCTAAGCTATTTCTCTATTTTGCTTTTAAACTAAATGCTAGAAAAGATTGCTGACATTATTTATGTTTCTTATATGAATAATAATGGGCTAATCATGCAAATCTACAACACTACCAAAGCAATCACAGCTAAATTATAAGCAAAGTCTGTTTTATTAATGACTATGAGTCAGAACAATTCTTCCTTCTGCTCAGAACATCTCTTCTGCTATAAGAGCAGCTTACGAAGTCCAACAACTGAGTGTCCCATAATCTGCCCATGAATTGATATATACTCAGACCTCAAAGGTGCCTTTGCTGCCACGTCCACGTGATGGGTAGACTAAGTCCCCAACCCACCACTGAGACTTCTGGCTCAGAAAGGACCTACCACTCCTAGTAACCGAATGGATGATATCTAGCAGAGCATCTCCCATCACACTGCAGATCTCCTTACCTACAAGAGAGGACTGCTACCCCACTGGTCCCCTATGATGTGACTCAGTGTCGTGCAGTACAAGAACAGGCAACTTTTGGGGCTAGAAGAATTGTTTCACTTTGTTGAACTCCACGTGGTATTTTGCTATCACATTTTACAAGATTTGTAAAACAAGCATTTTCACATTTCAATAAACACTTGCACTTCTTCAATAGTACAGATTCTAATCTTTTTACAAGCATTGGGCGATGCATTTTCACAACAAGCAAGGCTTATAGATAAAGATTGGTACAAAGGGGCTTGAAGAATGAAAAAAGATAGTTAACAGCACTCCATTAACTTGGTTGCCCTTCTATCTCAGGAATTTCCTTGGTTTACACCTAGGATGACATTTACTTGAATTATCTTATAGAGAGAGAGATGATGCACCAAATAACTGATTGACTCACAGTGATTCAGTAAAAGGTCAGCCTTATACCATATATAGGCAACATTAAGGCTTCATCCTATCATTAACAAAGTCAACATCAAAAGTCCCATGGACTTCAAAGTGTTAGGGAGGAGGCTTTTCCTCTATGATGTTTAGCAATGTCTCATCAGCTACCCAAATAACTGCTCAGCTACTGAAAGACAACTCTGATGTAGTCATTAATAACATAGACTGCTTATAATGTAATTTTACTGCAAGTCTAGAGCTGTTGACATTTTGGCCATGAAGATATATGTGGTAGAACATAATAGGAGGTCCAAAAGGTCCTGGTATTCTGCAGGAGGAGCTATAAAATGCCAAAGCAATGAAAGAAATGTATCTCATTACTTTATTTCATATAGTAGCACATTAAAACAAAGGGATTAGAAGGTTTGGAAAGAACATTATATAACATGAATTTTTTTTTTCTTTAGCTATTTTTGCCCCTCTCTGTTGTTAGTGTAACCTATTACATGAATTCGTGTGCAGATCTTACTCGCATCCCTGCAGCTGAATTGACTTAATGATTATCAGATGAGACGTCTGTACTGATTACTCAGCCTAGCTTCAGGGTCTGAAATCATTAATTAAAATATAGATGAGATAAAGGAAAACACCAGCAATTGCATCACCGTCTATAGGAAAAATGGCTTAGTTCTCAACGCTACCAACTGGGGGTTTACCGGAGGCTGGGAAGCACTTAGAATGAAATCGGGATTAGGGTAGCTCTCTTATCTACCCTGACATCAAAACAGCAATTATCGGTGAAAGTTTCTGTGAATTTGGTTAACCCGCACTGAAAAATAGCCCAACCGACCTGAAACGCTTTCCTCGAAGCAATTGCACCACCTGCAGACCGCACTGGGAGCAGCGACGGAGTAGGGGCGGAGTAGGGACGGAGTAGGGACGGAACAGCTCCTGCTCTCGCCCTGCTGGGGATGCGAGGTGGACAGCACTGGAAGCAGCGTTTTCCTGGGCTTCGAAATTTTCCTGTCTCCATCTCAGCCATATCAGACACAATCCCCCACGTTTCTATGTCTTCCTGGATAATACTTCCTTCACCCCTTTGCTCTTCTCACTCCTTTGCTTCCCAGCCCTTCACACCTGTTCACCTGCTCTGGGACGTGATTTCCTTCCCAGCTGCAGCTCGCACCATCCCAACAGGCCATTGGAGGTGGGAGACCCCAGGGTACGAGAACACTATTCCTCTGTGCTTTCTTGCACTTTGTAGGATACTTCTCCACGTCCTCAAAGGGTGAGGGCACCACCATTTATCAGTTTAGCTAATTCAAAACTCAGTAGTGTTTGCTGAACCAATAGGTAGTAAATTGATGGTTAACAACTGTAGACTGGTGACTGATAATTACATTAAGTTAGATTAAATAATTAGGTCAAACACTCTTAGCCCATCAGATGGGCATGCCCATGCTCAGAATAAAGCCTTTCTGGACACAAAATAAAAAAGCGATTTTCTTCTCCCAGAGCCTGGAAGAGAAGATCAAGGAAGATTTTGGTTAAAGCCAAGCTTTAACCAGCTGGCTCCCATATGCCCAAGCTATCTTTGCTTACAGCTTTTCTTCACCATTACTGCTTTCAAGGTAGTCTTTGTTTCTTTTTGAAAAGGTGTCTATCACAAGCTTTACTGGGATCAGGAGTATACATTGTGTATGAGTATCTAACCGGGCTGAGCTAAGGGGAACAGGTGAACCTGTTTTTTCTCCTTTTTTGAGGAGACCGGTCTTTGGCTTTTTTTTTTTTGATGTAGGGAATAAAATTGTTATCAATTTGATGTGATATCTTCCCTATACACCCCATTTGTTGTCCTATTTTCTCTTGTTCTGACTAGAGCAGGGCAGGACTTAACTCACATCTTCCTTCTCCATCCACAGCTGTTTCTTCCTTCTTTACTCTGGGAAGAAGTGAGCAATGAATGACTTCTCTCAGTTTTCAGTTGCTTCCAACAAGCATCCGTATCGTTAAATTAAAAAAAAAAAAGACCTTATTTATAAAAGCTCTGGAAGGAAAAAGGAAGATGTGGTCTGACTTCTTCTATAGTCATTAACATTAAAATTAAAAAAGGAGATGAAACAGTCACCAGCATTAGGACCTGTTGCCTGAGAAACCATTACCAGTTACCAGAAGAAAGGAATTCCTTGGAACATCAACTTTAGAAGCCAGAAGGAAGTTGCACAACTCTCAGTGGTGAAGGCAGCAGTTCTCACAACACAGCAACAGGCAAGAGATGAGACCTCTCATCTAGATTTGTTTGAACCCCTTGTTATTACAGTCCTTGATAACCAGTCAAGCCCTCTGGGCTGCAGACAGCCAAACTGCATAACTACAAGAAACATTATCACAGGGTATTTTTTTTTTTTATGATGCTTAAAAGTCCTTAAAAAGGATTAACAACACCACGAAGAGAGTAATTATTATTTTCTCTCCTTGACAAATGATGAACACAAGATATGGAAACTTTAATTGATGTATGCAAAATATTCCACATTATAATTAAGAGATCAGAGCTCCTACCTTTGGGGTCAAGCTGATGAATTATTTTATGTTTATATATTATGTAAATTGGAATATTTTTAAGGAAAGTTTAAAATTAGTCTTGACTCCTGAATTTTCCTTCAGGTTCTGTCACTGGTCTATTTAGCAAAATGCAAAAGGCATCTGTAAACCAAGCCACACCTGCTTCACACTTATGATCACAGCCTTTAATCAGCTGATGACTATGGAGCGTCCAGAGTTCCTATGATGAAAAATATTTAACAGCAAATATCATTGCCATTATATATATATTTATACGGAAGTATGAATGTCAAGAATTGGGAAGTTTACTCAGGAGTGACAAAGCAGAAGGAAATGGGCAAGGGACTTTACAGAGTTTCTCACTCTATCAAGATACGGTAAATGTGGGAGATGTACTTCTGATTTTGCCTGGAAACAAAGCACATCCTACTCCCTACACTTATTGCACTACAGGATTTGAAGCAATGTCATTAAACATGCTGTTCTATGAGCAGCAAGAGTTTTGGCTACTGAACACAATGGGAAACATGCTGCTTTAAATCCAGTTACACCCCTGATCACATGATAATGTGGAATTTCTATTCTATTTTATTTTATATAAAGCATAGAATATAAGGACTACCCTAATATATTACTGTCCTCTGTAAGACCATGACAAATATCTGCCCTTTTGTAATTTGTTTTCTCATCTTTATTAGAAGAACAAAACTAATTTTGAGTCAAAATATTCAGGACAGCTGCGAGAGAAGTTGCTGTCAGATGGCTGTAATTCTGAATGCATGATCCAAGGATCAGCAGCTTCTTGATCAACAGAATTTCTGTACTAGCCTTGTTTTTGATCTACTACGTAATTAATCAGGCTGATACAGTCTATCAGCACCTGTACATGTTATCTTTTGATGCAGTTAAAAATGTACGGCACACGCTTTTCATGGTCTAGAGCTCCAGCAAGTTGGTGCTCCATGTTTGTACATCCTGTGACCCCAGACCATTTACAGAAATTCCAGGCTCCATGAACTTACATTACTGTCAGCCTGGGTAGGACTTGTGAAAGAAAAAGCATCCTTCAGGCAGACCTAGGAAGAGCTGTGTGTCATCAGAGGTAAAACTCGCTATGACGTGTGGCTGGGATAAGCACAGTATGTGGTTTTTTTGCACATCTGACATGCAGAGTCACATTAGCAGATGCTGAGATGAGTCCCAGGATTTTACAGCATTAGCAAATGATTACTGTAGAAGTGAGCAGTGGCTAACATCATAGTCCAAGACACACAGACTGACATGTAAGGAACGATACACTCGGGCTGATTATTTCTCACTAGTCAGTCACCAGGACAAGGCTGAAGAGCCACTGTGTCCTAAGAAGTGAACATCATAACTGCAAGGTTTGTGGTGATGACTCTTACGTCCACAGTCAGGGTGGGAAGCTCTGTACTGATGATTATGACTCATGAGGAACAGAAAATTTTTTGCTGTGAGTTGTCTTAATGATAATGTAAATGTAAATAATCTGAAGACTGGGAAAGGCAACAAAAAGATCCTTGATGTCACGTGAGAGTCTTTGACTGTGATCAGCATCTCAAGGAGGAATCCAAAGCTCTGCAGACTAGGGATTCTTAGCAGAATAAAACATCTTTTTTCCAGGTTTTCTGCACTGCAGGTAATATGCAATGAAACCATAAGAACTGAGAGCCTTCCAATATTTGTGGGCAGATGGAAGCTGGAGAGCTGCCCAGCTGCCCTTTCCTGTAAAAGAGTCTCCAAATGCAGTTGTATTTCCCCATGTTCTGGGACAAAAGGCATGAGCAGCTTTTGGTTTTCACACATACTGGTGGGACAGAAACTCCTGGTGTTGCACACCCTACCGTTACCAAAAATTTGGCTCTGCTTCATTTAGCAGGTCATCAGCATCATTCATTGGTATAGTATCATACAGCAGATCACCATTCCTCAGCAACAACAATACAGAGGTGTGAATAATTGAGTATCTTATCCTGAGGGCTCCACTGATGAGAAGCTCCTCCCTCAGACAGAATGCGCAGCCATCTGCCTGGGGACCATGACTGTTAATGCAACTTAAAGTCAGAACTGAGGGATGCAGCAGGAAAATCCAGTGAAAATGAGACTATTCCTTTATTATACAAAATAAAACCTGCAAATAAGCAATAAAAAACCAAAATGGCTGCAATAATCTCACTGCAGAGAGGCTGAAAGCAGCTGTGGGTTGGGATGCACCATGGCTGGAGAGCACTCACATCCCACGTTCCTGGTACAAGGCAGCTGTTGTGGTTAGAGCTGAAGGCTCCATCCTGAGTGACTGCATGCATATATAGCCATGCTGTGGATTTGCATTCTCAGAAGACAATGTGGTGTACTGACATAAACTCTTTCGTGGTAGTTAGTGCAGTCCAAACAGAGCAATGAATTAAAGCTAAATTAAAACTTCCATCAGTCCAGTGGCGTGGGTCAGGGACTGCGATGCACACTGACACAGCTGTCAGCCCCAGAGCTGGTGTAGGTCTAGCAGTATAAAAGTACCACCTAAACCCATGCTAAAGGTGCTAAAATTGATTTCAGAAACTCAAATAACATTGTATCAGCAAAAGCATTTTTTGCCTCCTTTTGTGACTGTCAAATGCTTCCACATGGGCTGTTATCAGTGTGATGGTAAAACGCTATTTGCAAAGCATTCCTAATGGAGGCAAGAGGATAACGGGGATTTCAAACAAAGCTGATCTCAACTACCAGCCATCACAAAGGAATACCACACTTCTGAACAGCTTCAGGAACCCATTCTCAACATTGAGGCCACTACTGTTTCATTAGTTATTATTTCAGCACAGCACAGGCTGTCATCCAAGCAAAAAAGATACCCTTTCTAAGCAGCTCATAAATCAATTACACTAATGAAAAAACTTATTGCAAAAGATAATTGGGGATAAACCCTGAGGAAGCACAGGGTGTGAGCTTTATTCCCCTCCCAGCTGCAGAGCCCAGTGCTGCCTGCCCCTGGCCTGGCACTAGAGGGCAATGGAGGCTCCAGGCACCGAGGCAAAGCCTCACCCTCCCCAGAACGCCTTTGTCTCTCATTTACTATGAGTCAGCCAGAGAGGTCAAACAAATAAGGGTTTATCACCCTTAAATCCTTGCCTTGCCAGCTGGGCTGAACGAGACACTACGGGGAAGCAGCGCTTTCGCCGCGGGAAGCGGTGGGAGGCGGCCATCGCCTCCTCTAGCTCTTTGGATGTAAAACATAACCAAACTCTGCTCAGTTTGGCTTTTAGCCCTCAGGTGCATGTCCCCAGCCCTCTTGCAATGCTTATGCAAAGCAGTGTGAATATGTTAGTTGGGACATGGCTATATTTTGTTGGAATCATAGGTTCATAGAATGGTTTGGGTTGGGAGGGACCTTAAAGACCACCCAGTCCCATCCCCTGCCATGGGCAGGGACACCTCCCACCAGACCAGGTTGCTCCAAGCCTCATCCAGCCTGGCCTTGAACACTGCCAGGGAGGGGACAGCCACAACTTCTCTGGGCAACCTGTGCCAGTGTCTCACCACCCTCACAGTGAGAGACAAACAATATCCCACTGGCAAAGGCCTCTGCTGCTCCAATGTGACACACAGCTGGGAAGGAACTGCTGTGCTTATAAGATCTACGTAGATGGTGTGAATCAGATTTCCCTTTCTTTATAACCACCACACACAGACACCATGTAGCTGCTAGCTCATGATGCTGATGGAGCATGGCTGAGCGGTGGGTGGCAGAGGGCTGCAGGTTGGGGTTGCATCCTCAATCAAAACACTCTGGTGGCTGCGCAGACCCCAGGTGGAGCCCAGAACTGTTCTCAGCCCACAGCACATGAAACATGGGGCTGTGGGTGCACCTCTTGCTTCTCCTCCTCTTGCTCTGCCACACTGTGCTGCAAGGGTCTGCCTTGCTTCCTTCCTTCCCTAGAAGGTGCCTCCAGGCCAGGTTGGCCTGTGGGTCTCACCATTGCATTTGGCCAGTGCAAAAAAACTAGAAAACTGCAAAATGCTAGAGATTACAAATCCCAGCAAAGACTGCAAGCCAGAAGACTGCAAGGTCAGTTATGGAGTTAGGCAGGTTCATAATAAATTAAAAAAAAAATGTGGGAAGAAAAAGGATGGGATCCTTTGTTCTGAGCTTTCCATGCAAGTGGGACAGGAGAGAGGAGGCTGGGGAGGTGTGATGGGACCCACTGTGTGCCCCTCTTCCTCTCCAGTGACAGCTGGGCTCCAGCCGGAAAGCTGCCCAGCTGCCCTTTCCAAGCCAGACACACAAGTGACAATTATTTATTACCATGTTATCATAATCTTTTTATCTTGCAGTGAGGTCCCAGGAGAGCGTGGGACTCTGGCAAAGAGAAGGAAAGCAAAGATCATTGATTATGGATGAAATAAGGCTTTTGCTAACCATTAGAACAGATTAGATTAGAAGCATGGGAAGCACTGGAGTTGTCATTTTTTTCTGTGTTGATTTTCACATGCTATTTTTCAAAATACTCTATTTATTACTTTTCTCAAAGTATCATGCTGGAACGTAAGAATGGGAAAAGCATGTGGTCATATCACTACTGTGGGGTATGTATATATATATATATGTATATTTACTCATGTGTGATTAGGTATAAGTTTACATGGTGATCTCTAGTTCACAAGCTTTCCCCGGTAACCTTCTACATAAGAATGGAGAACTTGTTATCCAAAATATGGTTATTTTAGAGCACTCTAGAATAGAAAAATCTAGAAAACATTTTTCTGTAAAGGTGCATTTAACACTGAATAGCAGTGGTTTAGCTTCTTCTAATTTAAAATCCTCCTCTGTTTTTATTTGCCCTTCATTCAGGGTTAACAGAAATATAATTTCATCTGTCTATACAATCTCAGCATGAATACCAAGGCCTTATAATCTTGCAAAAAACTTTACTTACAGAAAACATTAATTTTATGCTCGTGAGTAGCACAAACTGATTTCAAATGGGCCACTAATACACTAACTGAAGCCTGTCTGTAATCTCATGAGTCATGTTCTGCAGATTTATTCAACTGGAAAAATCCCTGCTGGACTGCAAAGAGGAAAATTGTTGAACAGGATAAACAATTTTTTTCCAGCAAAGATAATGATTAGATCAGTTCTTTCCATTAATGAATATTGTTGGGTTTATGTTGTTTTACAATAATGCAAAGGCTTGAAGAGGAGTCACATATCTATTTTCCATTGTACCTCAAGACCACACAAGATAATGTAAGAATCATCTGATAAAACAGATAAAATGGTGAAAAATAGAAGGAATGGAAGGGGATAATAAACTAGAGGACTAATCTGATGTCAAATCAGAAAACTTCAAACTATCTAGCCTAAGAAGAAAGACATATGAGGCAAATATGGTAAAAATATCAGAATATATTAAAATTTGGAGTACGTGATTCAAAACACAGGGCTTATCGTAGCCTGAGGGACCATAAAGTATTCCAAAGCCATGAAAGGTGGCATTTTTGAAGTGGACTGGGGAATCTGCACTGAAATTTCTGTGAACACTTCAAACTTACATTTTAATTTTATATTAATCCTTTGGTTTTTAATTAAAAGGTTTTAATTTTATTTTAAGTAACTTTTATTTAAAACATAACAACATTAATTGAATCTCAGCATGGCACAAAGCAATTTTAATCCAAATCCTTACGCTCCGGCTAATCCTTCTGACAATCAAATCAGACTTGCCAACTGCAGAGCTCTTGAGGGAACAGGCACAGTGTGATTATATGAACCAGGGGCTCACAGCTAATGACACCAGAGAAAATTGTATCGCTGGTGATACCACAGACATTCACCCCTGACCATGTGATACTTTCATAAGAGTTTCAAGTCAGTGCAATCAGAACCAGAAATTATCCCGATGACTGCTGTGACATACAGACATACGGTGCATGTTCCGTTGCATTTACACAACACAGTACGTGAAACTCCTCACGTACTTCACAACAAACCCTTCCCAGGACAACCCAGCGTAAGGGGAAGCACCCACCTGATGGTGAAAATGACAGAAAGATGATGAGATGTCACAGTGCAGAGCTGGGCCTCACAAAATATTCTAATGATTAGTAAACCAAATATTCTAATGATTAATAAACCCAAATATTCTAATGATTCATAAATCCAAATTTAAGCCTGTCAGAATCCACCACTGCCTTTTAAAGAGTGTGTCATCACAGCTGTGGTTTCATGAACTTTGGACACACTGTAGATTTAGACCAAAAAACATGCATATGAATCAAATGAAAACTTCAGCATGTGGGTGTTTCAGCCGAGTGCCTCCCCCAGTTGGGTAGGAATTCTTATTTCACGAGGATCGATGCTCTATGTTGAGTGTAAAAGGCAGCCCCCAGAAAACCACACTGCAGTACATGCAAAATGTGGATGATGATGATTAACAAGAGCTCTGTAAGCCAGGAAAAAATATAATGCCTTTACTATTACAGTTCTGATTAATGTGTGGGAAGAGCAAATAGAGAAAAACCCAAACTACACACATCCAGACACATGTGCCTGCTATACAGTCATGAGCTAATGATCACATTAGCAGTGTGACCACCCGGGGTATACATAGGAACCCCTGTTTGTGACAGGCATGTAGCCTAGCAGGCTGTCCTGGATGTCCCATGGAGGCAAGGTGCAGGAAAGCATGCCTGAGCACAGCAGGTTGACTGCAAAGGTGCCACAGGAACCACTGATGCTCCCAGCTGTACAGGCAGAGGAAGCACTATCCAGAAAGCTCGTCTGCTCTCAGGTGATGGATCCATGGGTCCTTAAACAGAGCCAAATGCAGCACTTCATAGTTCTTGATTGTATGATTCAATAACATCAATAACAGCTGAGAGAGGGTGCTGGGTAGGTGATGCGATTCTCCTGGTAGGATTAAATAGTGAGAGTTTAATGCAAGGATAGCCTAACCAGCTTGAACACAGCATTCAGCTACTAACAAGCAAAAGGAGGACCGAGCTGCTCAGTATTTTATGCTTTCACTCTCCACTTAACATTTTATCATTTTCACTTACTGAGCTACATAAACGAGGTGGTATTTGTATATGAGGATGTGCACACGATCATTTTGATCACCATCCAGGAACCATTGCATGTGTAAAGGTGATGAGATCAAATGACTTTTGAGCAGAAGATACAAAATAGCTGTGTTGTCCATGGGGATGCTCTTCTTAGCAAAAGCAGGAGCCAGAAAGCTGAGTCCACTGAATCTCAGTACTTGACAATCTGGACAAAGACCAGAACTTCTCCCCAGAGTGGGAAAGAAATGTGTGATACAACATATCCAGGTTTCCAACACTGGAGAACAGAAAAATGCTGTGAAAAGGGAGTAAGGAGTCAAAATTTCCACTGTTTCCCTCTGCTATCATCCATTTCCACAACACTAAACAAGGAAAACAAGAAAACTGATAAAAATATGGAAAAGATCTGATTTGTCTCTTCAATGTCAATCTACTATTGTAAAGGACATTTTATTAAAAATCTCCCAGATGCCATCTAGAAATGAAGATGGCCATCAGCTGGCTACGTGAATGTACCACTCCACTGAGCAGTGTTCAGTATTTTACTGAAACTGATGGACAGTGGCTGAGTTGTTTTTTTTTAACAGCATCACTTCTCAGCTACTTCCATAAACTGTTTGACTTCTCAGCAGTCAGATGGATATTTTTTTCATTTTTTTTAAAATAAAACAGTATTAAATCTGAACATACATCAACAGGCTTGGTACTACCATAATAGTAGAAGAGGAGTGGCTGAGAACTAAAAATGAAAGAGTTCAGACAGAAACAAAAACCTGAGCAACTGTGGGAAAGGACACCAGATTCAGGCTGTGAGTATAAACCAGATGAATGATAAGTGTAGTTTCAATGGCCTTCCCATGGTAAGTTTAAGTTAGCTGGTTCTGAAGCAAAAGTTAGGCTTATTTGAAATGACACGAGGAGGAATCTGTGAGAGGAAGAACTGAATCTCTGGTGTAGAATTTGCCTCCTTCTCTCGAACAAAAGTTTGAGTTTTTTCCTACACTGGCTACAGTAAATAGCATTACTAAAAACACAGTAGCTTTTACTGGTAGTAAAGAAGGAAACTGAGAGGCAGCTTGTAAAATGTAATGTACATTATGGGAAAATGATGACACAGACGAAACTTGTGAAAGAGCACATTCTCCTATTGATGTGAAAGTGTTTATTGGCTTTGCGTTTTCGATTCACCTTCATCTTCTTTCTAGAGAAAAACATGCAGAAATAGTATGGAAAATGAGTGATGCTGTCAGAATTTGCTTATGGAACAGAACTGTGTGTCAAATATTCATGTTTAAGAAATGTTAAATGAAATCTGCAGCAGTTTTCTGTTAACTGGATGAATTATGATGGGTGTTTTGCTATATTGAAAGTTTTATAAAGGGCTCTACTGAACACATTTAGTAATTAGGCTATAGGGATTTTTCTTCTTTTTTATATTGAATTAGAAAATTCTTGGGAGAGCGTGCTTCTACAAAGATGAGGCAAGTCAATTTATTAGCCTGGGCTGACAAACTTGGTAAACTCACTGTGTGCACTTCCTTTTACTTTACTGAAAACCAAACATGCCACAGTCCCCAGTTTAGATCACAAAAAGTACAAAAATGACACAAAGGAACAATTTGTAATGGGGAAATGTTTACAAATTTTACTGTAAAATATGATTTGGACCTCTTTGTATCACAGCTTTCATACAGTTATATTAGGATGTAATAAAGATGGAAATAACTTATGTGTTGAGAAGGTTGTCAGCTCAATAAAAGTCTATAGATTACCAGAATTTGCTGGTTTCATTTCTTGAAGCCTACTGAGAACTTTTCTCCACTAAGAACCATGATGGAAATGCTCTTGTAAATAATAAAATCCAGTTGAGTGAAAGTAAATAAACCCCACAGGCTTGCTTTATTGTGGCTATTCTACCTTGATGATTTTTCACTGGCTATTTTCCTGCTAACCCCTAGGCAGTAATCTTCCTGTCCTTCTTGGTTTGGGTTTTTTTGGGTGGGTATTTTTATTGGTTTGTTTGTTTTGCAGGGGTTTTTTATACTGTATTATTAAATGAAGAAACATAACCAAAAAGCAATCTTGGAACTGGTCATAATGTGATCTTTTCATCTCAGCTTCCAGCCATGTGGAGTTAGAACCCTGACCTATGGTGTCTGAGTAACATGTAAAGAGACTCTGGAGTCCTGACCTGAGAGTGAACTATCTGGGTACTACAGTAAAAATTGATAAAAAAATATTAGTGGAGCAATTTCAGTTTCAGTTTCTCTTCAGTACAGTGACTCACGAGATTTCTGAAGTCAATGGGTGTGATCCATTATCTTTTGGTATTAAAACTGCTTCAAACAAGACTCAGCAAGTTTGCTGGTGACACCAAGCTGTGTGGTGTCGTCAACACGCTGGAGGGAAGGGTTGCAATCCAAGGGACCTCAACAGCTTGAGAGGTGGGCCTGTGGAAAGTGCAAGGTCCTACACATGGGTTGGGGCAATCCCAAGCACAGATACAGGCTGGGTGGAGAATGGATTGAGAACAGTCCTGAGGAAAAGGACTTGAGGGTGTTGCTTGATGGAAAGCTCAACATGAGCCAGCAGTGTGCGCTTGCAGCCCGGAGAGCCAATGGTGTCCTGGGCTGCATCAAAAGAAGCGTGACCAGGTTGTGGTAGTGGCTGCCCCCATCCCTTGGAAGTGTTCAAAACCAGACAGGGTTGGATGGGTCTTTGAGCAACCTGGTCTACTGGAAGGTGTCCCTGCCCGTGGCAGGGGGGTTGGAACTGGATGATCTTTAAGGTCCCTTCCAAACCAAACCATTCTATGATCCTATGATTCTACGAAGACTAAATAGTTATTGGCAGATTGAAATATATTGCCTTAGTTGTGATATACATGAAATAGGTAAACCTGACAGCCCAAACTCAGTAACAAAGTATGTATGGCTCCAGAGTAACTGAAAAAATTCATTAGTATTCTCAACAGAATGATAGACTCAAGTGAGCTTACAGAGCAATGCACTTTATCATCTAGATTTCCCCAGCATGTTGTATCAGTTTTGTAAGCTATTTGCAAAGCCCGTACAGCCTACACAGTGTGTGTCTACACATGCACACGAGTATGAACTAACAATATAGAACTAGCTCCTACGATTGTAATATAATTTCTGTTTCTATACAATATTTTATAATACCATGTAAACAAAGTTTTTTACTCTGGAATGTTTATATGAAAAGTTTTTTTCTTTTAAAAGCCTTGCATTTAACTTTCAGGGAAAATCTGTATTGACATGGGAATGACTCACTGAGGCCATTGGATCTTCTGTACATTGCAACGACCCCAGTGGGCACATTAGTGCCCATGAAAGACCCCCAGGATGGCCAGATCAAAGTGAATACAAACTAACAACATGTTCTCACAAAGATCCCAAGTTACAGAAACACAGGACTGGCATCACCCTGGCAAACAGCACAGGAATAAGAAATGGCTGGACCTCCACGCCCCAAGAAATAACTGATCCCACAAAAAGGAATAAGAAAAAACATAATTCTGACAATTAACTGTAAGTTATCTCCCTGTGCTTTTTCACCTTGCTTTCTGTTTGCTGTTGGTTATAGGAAAGAATCACTAGGTGTTCACGCTTTACCACGGAACGGTATTTTCCTGAATCAGCTGCATTTGAGTAAGCAGAGCTATTTTTAAATCACCATCCATCTCACCCAATAAAGCAATCAGAGAACTGCAGAGTCATGTGCAGCTCGTGGAATCGTTTCTCCTGGTTTGCAGCGTCACACAAACGGGAAAGGCACACAAACAGTGTCCTATAAATTCTCAAGAGTCTATGACTAAGTTTCAGTTTCAGACTCTGTCCTTACCCGTAACAAAATGTTCTCTGAAATTTTCCTACAGTTGCACTAACAAGGTTAAGTCCAGGTTCAGTTTGATCTCTTTTGGTGTTGAGAAAATTTCAGAGAGTCACGAGTACAGCTGTGACAGCCACTTTCCTGGCTGACACATCAAGGACTGAACTGGGGACCTCCAGAACAAGAAACGTGACAGTCTTGAGCACTGAACCCTGATAGCTGAAACTGCTGTGTTTCTACTTTTTTCTTGATTGGCAAAGAGACTTAAATACTCACTGTGCTTTGCTACACAAATACAAATACAACTAAAAATGAAGTTCAGAACAATGCAAACTGAAAGAAATCAAATGCTGTGTCCTACAGCTATATCATACCTAATTTTCCCAGTAAGCATCTACGAAGCGATGCACGTGGTCCATTAAATAGAGATGAAACAGCCTGACTGTTGTATGTAAACCAGCATGATACAATAAGAGATATTCAACTAAACATTAATGTGGCTCACAGGTTAATGTGAAAGTCGAGTGTGTTCAAGTAGAGATGTTCTTTATGGAGGTGTGCTAAGGGAGCCTGGCAACATTTATGGAAGGATCTGCACAAGGCAGAATATTGCTGCAGATATCCTGGCCTCTCGATGGAAGTTTGACATCAGCATTTAGAATTTTAAATGGCAATGCTAGAAGAGCAGCAGTGATAAATGGTGCCAATCCTCTCAGTATACACAGGCTAATAATTTTCAAGCTTACGGCAGATTTCCAACTTTCTCTTTTCCCAAATGCAGTGCCACACACAGAGTTTAAACAAAAAGCAACAGCAGACATGTGGCAAGTAAAATAACCCAAGCTTCTCTTGGGGAAAATAAAACAGAGCAAATGCCATGAGGTCATTTCTGTTACCCTGTGCTATCAGCTGCAGCTCAGATGCTGTGATAAACAAGCTCCTCACAAAGATTTGTGGATTTATTCCATTATGTAGCTGGTTTGCTCCTGCACTCTCATCTCCCAGTTATCCAGTTGGCTTCAGCATTAGCATGCTCCCGGGTATCTTTTGGGGATAAATAACTATACCTTTAAAAGTACACTCCAGGGGACTTTAAGAGTTCAGCTCAACGGTCAGACAATATGCACAGGACTCTGCTAATGTATTTCCTCTTCCAGTAGCCTCAGTAGCAGCCTTCTATGAAGGAGGAGTGTGCTGAAAGGAGGAGTTACATGCCCAAAAACATGTGCCAGGGCATGTGCTATGTGCCACAGGCTACAAAGACAGAAATCTGGAGAATACAAAGCAGTACTTTCATTATTTTGGATACCTTAACAAAATAAACAATACCCCACCCTCAACACCTCCAGGCTGTAGCACAAGCTCTGAATCCAGCATCTCAATATGGTCCCATTCCTAATAGGTATAGTGACTTTCCCACATCAGGGAAAGGTCTCTAGCTCATTCATCCCAGTCCACTAACAGGAGGTGGCCAGCAAGAGCAGGCTGGGAACCACAGGGAACAGCAAGGAAGGCAAGGGCAGGCAGTGTCCTTACCCGTGGAAGCCACGGTCCTTCAGGACCCAAACCAGAAGTGCAGAGCAGCTTCCCTGGAAGGAACCAGGGTCAGCCAACAGCTGGGTGGTCACCAGAAGAGTTCCTAGCAAGACAAGCAGGGGTCAGTGAGGCAAGGTCAGGACCATCAAGGTCCACAGCTGGTGTACATCCCTACAGTGTTGCTCAGGCAGGGACGAAGGCTGCCTTAATGGCAGCTCTTGCTGCAGAGATGTTGGTCCACCCATTGCTCCAACAGCAGGTTATATATGGAATACTTACTGGAATCAAAAAAGTTAAAAGGTCCATGCATAAAAATGAGGGATGTGAACCAAAGATTGGCCGTGTATATGTACAGTTTTAAAGTTATGTCAGATTTGCATGATCCATCCAACACCTGGATGCTGCATCACATGGCCAGAGAAGCAGGGCAACCTGCCAGCCCGATCTCACAGATGAAAGATGTGTGAGTGGAGCCTATTGTCAACCCCTTTTGTTACAACCCCCATCATTATAAGACTCCACAGTGTTGCTGGGTGGTTTTCTTCACTTCAGCAATCATAGAATCATAGAATCATAGAATGGTTTGGGTTGGAAGGGACCTAGAAGACCATCTAGTTCCAACCCCCCTGCCATGGGCAGGGACACCTCCCACTAGACCAGGCTGCTCCAAGACCCATCCAACCTGGCCTTGAACACTGCCAGAGAGGGGGCAGCCACAACCTCCATGGGTAACCTGTGTCAGTGTCTCAACACCTCACTGGAAAGAATTTCTTCCTAATATCCAGTCTAAATCTACCTTCCTTTAGTTTGAACCTGTTTCCCCTTGTCCTATCAAAGGAGGAGTTCAATAAAGGAGGGAAAACAAGGAAAAATGGCCTCTTTGAATGGTATGGCCCTTATCAGTGGCAGGATGGCTTCTGTGTATCAACCAAGAACATCACACTTGGATCACCACCAGGCAAGAGTACGTATCTGTATCAAACACAAGCGGTGCAGGTATTTCCCAGTTTGCTTCCATACCAGTTGCTACACGCACACGTCTTCCCATCTTATCTTCTGCAAGAATCAAATAACATCGTGTTACTTTCACAACAACGATGCACATGCCGGGAAAATGAAGTAAATCTCTCACAGAGATTTGAAATCAAGAACCATAAATGGCAGACATTTATACAAATTACTCAGAACCACCCTTCTGAAGTAACACTAATAATTCATTTTTGCCACTGCCCATCATATCGAGCATGCTAGACTTTGAGAAAGGTATCACTTCCCCATTCTACCCCTTTGCTCCACCACATCTCATGGTGTATGTAGCTAAGCCTGTCCAGTCAAACGGGACATAGTCACTGCAAGATCTACTCTCAGAAGGCTGTGCAGAATTGTGGGCATTATCCATTTCCACACATGGGGAAGCCTCTGTACACAAGGATAAGGGCAGGGTGACTCACAAAGGCTGGAAGGGCCCTTTTCCACTATCTGCCATCATGGATCCTGAAGACTCCAGGTTTCTCTCTAAGACTAAGGCCATAGCAAGACAGATACGGACCAAATCAGCAGCAGGCTGACTCCTCTGGCAAGGGTCACAGCACTTGTGCACTAGTGGGGAATAGCTCATGAAATTCCAGACAGTCCCAGTAGCACCCCAGGACAGACCAGCTTCACACTGAAACAGCAGCATAGGGTTCACAAGCTGCACAACAAGCAGGGACAGCACTTCACTGCTCCACAGAAAAGCATCTCTTTCCAACAGGGCACTTGAAGGAACACAAGATTCTCAAAGCCCTTTTGAAGGACTCTGAGAAAGGAAAGCCCTTTTGTCACAGTGGTTCTCATACGATGCACAGTAAGGCCAGTATCTCAATTCCATTGGCCTCTGCCCAATCATATTAGATCCCTCTTCTGCAATCCCACCTATAGGCTGCTGCACAAACAAATACACGGGGATCACGCTGGGGATAACAGTACTTTGAACGCCACGTGCTCTGTCAGAGAGCTACAAAAAAGCCATTGACACGACAGGTATCATAGTTCCCTTCTGGCAAAAAACACCCTGTAGTGGTTATGAAGATAAGCTGGTAAATTTTGAAGGTGCTGCTCTGGAAAAGACCAATATAAGCCAGTAGGCTCATACTGCTGTGCAGGAAATGTACTTCTGAGAATTCTTCTAAGGTTGAAGACATTATTAATGAAGATGGGAAAAGGAGAGGCTGGAAAATGTCTTTCAAGTATAATTTTCTAGTATAGACTGACATTAATACACAAGTTTTTCCCACATTTGCCCTTCCATTTCTCTCCCTCAACCTGCTGCGGGGTGGAGTGGTGAACAGCTGGGTGGGGGCTTACCTACCAGCTGGGGTCAACCCACCACACTCCACTAGTAAATCTGAAAATCAATAATGGCCAAAGCACAGTTTGTTCCTCATCTGCTAATCTATCATTTCGCTACTCTTATTATCACTTAAGTGAACTCCTTCACTCCACTTCCTTTAAGTTTACAAGAAACCTATAATTTTGTCTACAGGAAAGAAACATGAACCAAGAGTCGGATTAATTATCTGGCAAATTCATAGCTTTTCTTTCATTCTGAGACACTTCCTGGAGAGCTCACAGGAAATAAGAGACGAGAGAGATGATGTGTCATTATTTAAAGCTGTTGGGTCAGCTAATGGCAATCACCATTGTTTCAGAAATCAGATTAAAAAAACTACTACAAGAAGTTGTTTTATCTATAAGTCACAGTAGTGATGGTCCAAATGTGATGGTCTACAGATACAGAACAGAAGCAAAGTTTGTAGGGAGAGACAGACCAACTAAGTGGAGGAGGTAGAGATGGTCTCAAAAGGTCTTTGTTTTTTTCCAGCTATATCAGAGGACCTAACATAAACACTCTCTCCCTCCAAAGCCATACTTCTCTTGCAACAACATCTTTAAGTTTGTTAAAGCAGCATCATTTCAGTAAATATGAGATCATGACAATATTCCAACCAACCCTCAGAGATACAAGTGTATTTCCTAAGTTAGTTACATGGAAATCATGACTTTAGTAGAAATCCTTAAAGTTCAAAACCAGTGTTTCTGAAACTAGTCCTTTTAAAGGTGTCTGTATCTCCACACACTTAAAACTAGAAAGTCACAATTATATTAAATATGACTGACTTAAGACTAGCTCTCAAAGAAGCCAGCACGCAGAGTATTCCAGTGAAGAGATCATTTATTACTTTGTTTAGGCAAGGCCTAACACAATTACCTTTCTCATAGCTGACTTCTAAGAATTTCAGTCATAAGCAGAAACATGTATCAATAAGTCATCATAATGGGTCAGATATTGATGTCATTCTCTTAACCACTTTTAAGTCAAAACTTTGAGATTTTGTCTAAAAAATAACTAAGGATAAGTGAAAACTGAGTATGATCTTCATTCCATGGACCAAATACTTTATATTCTGCAACTCTTTTGCCTTTAAACCATCTACAACAATAAGTCACTGTTACCATTAGTGCAAGGTTCAAATGGCAAAACAAACATAAAAATTAAGACTTACTCAAAGTCAAGCAGTAATCTCAAGGGAAGAGACACTAGAAATCAGTGTAAATCAATTATAAAATTATATTCTCAAACTCAATCCATTAGATGGTGGCCTCTCTATGTGTTCAGTTAAATATAACAGTAATTCTCATCAGAAACTTAAATGAAAACCATACACCTAGGGTTCCCTGTGGTCGCTCCTCCACAGCTTAGGGCAAAAAGATAGTTTCATAATTTAACCAAACGAACAGCCATCTGCCTTAATCTAGCAACAATCACAACAACAGAGAGCTTTTCACATTCCTGGAAATAAAATTACAGCTGAAAATCAGTTATGTGTTGACAGAGTTTCCTAAAGCATAGTACTTGCATTTCTCAGATCAAGAGACACCACCAGCAGCAGAAATAAATTCCAGTTTGCCAGGACAGACCCAGTGAACTGGTACTATTGTGCCATGGGCAAGCAAAAGAGAAACTGTAAAAAGTAAAAATATCCAGAAGAAACTAAAGCAGGGCCTGCAACAGTTAAACACTTCGGGGCAGGTGGAATATCCAATACAGGACCAGTACATCTGCATGGGAAGGGTGAACTGCAGCAAACATCTAAAGCAGTGAAGAGCAACAAGGTGTAACAGACCCGGACTGATCAAAAGACTTTTGAGAGAGAAACATATAAGCATATGTCCTGACTATCTACCAACACATACAAAGATGAGACAGAACCATCTTAGTGCAAATAAACATGAAAAAAACCCCACTTCTCAAGGAAATGCAAGAGGATTGAGTTGGACCTGATCAAGGTCGTAGCTCTTCACTCTGGTTATTTCAGCCTTGCTGTGACTTAGGACACAGGTCCTGGAACTCTGCCCTAAGCATCAAAATACTTTTGGTTTTGACATCCTCCAAAGTTCAAAATCCGCAAAAAAACATGTGGGGAAAAGCTTACATTAGAAATAAATAAAAACCATTCTTTTTCTCCTAACTACGCTAAATTTTTTTATGGGTACAAACAGAAAACAAGACTGAAAGAGGAATATTGTGATCCAAATCAGAGTCTCAATGCACAAAGATGGCTATATACGTTCCTCACAGCAATGAGTTCCCCCAGTTTCAGGAACCCTGAATGTCCTCGTGCTAACCTCTCAATGAGTCTGCCATTCCAATGGTAAAATATGCAGAACATTAAATTATCAGAACATCCAATGTGGTAGTGTATATAAAGTATGTTTACCCCTTCCCATGTAAGAAGTGTAAACATAGCTGCAGCTTGTAAGTATTGTTAATGTATGAGTCACAGAAGCATAAACATCCTATTTGCTCAGGACAAAAACCAGATTCTCAGACACATGGAGAGCTGTAAGGGGGGCATTTTTTGTAGCAGTGGGTGTATCAGATGATTTCACTGGGGAAAATAAATAGTTACTGGTTTTTATTCCCTTTTGCACAGCAAAGGAAGTGTGAACTCCTATTTATTTTTTCAGCCTACAGCAGTAAGAGGATCACTTACTAATTTCTAATCAGTTTTGCTTTGGTAAATCAGCACAAGGCAATGGAACATTTCATAGTGTCGTTAGGTCATGACTTACCCCGCAGGACAGTTAGTGGTGACTTATGACAACGGGGAAAAATACAGTTTGGTTGGCTGAACAACATCTGGAGTTCACAAGACAAAAATAAGAGTTTCTTGCAAATTCAGCACACCTTACTATTTGGAAAATGACAGCACCCCCCAAATATGTTTTACAGTCTTGTCCACACAGAATTACACTTTATAGAGACTCATTCTTACATTATTTGCACTAATGTTACAGAGGTATGACTACTACACTCAGAGGAATTATTCTCATCAACTCTACAAATAACTCATGTTTTAAAATGAATTTTTAAGTATATCTATGTCTATGCATGCTTAGCCTAATCTAACTATACCATTCACCTTTCCTCCCTCCTGGTTTCCTAAGATATGCTTAATCTCCTTTTTTTTTCTACGTAGTATCTAATCACTTTCATTCATATACTGTACTACACTTCTCACACATTATAATAGTTGGTTGTGATGTGCATAGAATTACTTATTCAAAATAAATTTAAGGGTTCTTTAACAGTATCTAATTTGAGGTTAAATTTTTCTCACGTGGCTTTAATATCCTGTTACATCCTGTACTGAGAAAGAGTTAAAATGAACCTCACCTTGTATTTCAAGTCAAGACCCGTAAGGTATGGAAAATCAAGCTTTTTCCTTTTCTAAAGCAGTGCAGAGATACCCGTTGTTCAAGCAATTATTTGCTGCCCAGAATTACTGTACTTAATAAGCCTTAATTTGATTGTCTAAAACTGAAAAAGGACAAACGTGCCACTCGGCAAACCAGCTGCTTTATCAGCAAAGCTGAGGAACAGCACACGAGAGGCAGTCCAGGAAAAGCCAGGTACACTAAGAAACATGTCGTAACAAGTGACTCATTCTTTGGCACAGCTTCTCTTGCTGAATTCCCAGGAATTCCTCTGCATTTCAGAATTGACAAAAGGAAACCGTCATCTAAGGGCATTCCCAAGAACATATGGGATCGGTTTCTTACTCAAGACTTACGCAGGTCAAATTTCCCTTAAGTCAGTGGTGTTTTCCTCGGGGGAGTGCTGGCTTTATCCAAAGCACTATTCACACCAGATTTTCAGTAATCAGATGCAATGCTTGATTTTAATATACTGGCACAATACTACAAATATAACTGTATTATAAATGATTCTGCTTGATAGCTAACTAAATTCCCTGCTGTTCAGTCCAATGGCATCACTGCCCCATCTGCAGACCCTTGGGATTTCTGCCCCATCTGTGGACCCTTGGGATTTCTACCCCATCTGTGGACCCTTGGGATTTCTACCCCACCTGCAGATATTAGCAGGAAACCAAACAGATTTCTCCGGTATTAGGGCTTTATCACACATCCTACAACATATTTTGACAGCCAGCAAAAGCAATCTTGCTCCAGATTTTTCACTTAGCTCTGACTGTAGCACAATGATGCTGAAAATATAAAATGAATGCTAGGCAGGTTTTTCACTTCTCCTACTAATGTATATGAAAACTATAAAGATCAGTATATGAAAATTATAAAACTTCTAAAACTATAAATTTTAAAGCAGGAACTTTATTTTCTTCACAGCAAAAACAGTATCTTAAGGTTGTAGGATATAATTCTGTACAAGTAAAAAACCAAAAATTGTATTCCCTCAACTTCCACACAGATTTTTCTCTGTCCTTAATCATGGGGTATTTAATTATTTCCAAGATGAAATAGCAAATACACCACAGACCTGTATCTTAGCCAAGTTTTTTTACCCTTTTCTGTCACACAGGATCTTGTGTACACATAAAATTCAGTTATATTTTAGAAATAGCTAAGCTAATGGACCATTTTAAATGGATTGCTCCTAATCTTTTGGATAACCCTTTTTGCATAACTGAGATTACAATGACTTTCCACCTTGAAAAAGCTGAATTCAATCATAGGATAATTCATTCTGTGAGGGACCTCAGGAGGACTCTAGACCAAACTCCTGTTCAAAGCACTGCCAATGTCTGATTACCCTTAAGGGAAATATTTTCCCTTATATTTAATTGCAATCTCTCATTTCAACTTACACCCTTTGTCTTTGTGAGAGGCTGAAATGTTGTATCTTGCATTTCACATGCACCAGTATCGCGAGGCTTCTGATCCATTATTAGTGGAACCAAGTGTCTCAACTTTGAAGCCCGGTATCTTTTCCTCCCATCGTGTTCCAATTCCTGCAAATTCTTCCATATAAATTATTCATTTCTGTGTCTTTTTACCCTGACACTTACAAGTAGCTAAGGTGCTATCACAGCTAGGCTGTGTTCTCTATCACACTGACTGATGTCTTCTCTTTCTGCCCGCTCTACCACCAGCACGCAGTGATTTTCACTTGTTCTGTAATTGGACAGACATGCTTTTTGGTCCAGGAATGTCTTCTAGGAGTGCACTGAATCTAGCACAATAAGGCTGTGTGCACATATAGAGCTCTGTGTTGCATACATTAACCTATAGATTATTATATAAATGCATACATATATATATACACACATAAACATTGTTACAAATAATAATAAAATGCAACCTGGGCTTAATTTTTGTACTGGTTTTAGGCTTTTTCCTCCCAAGCTGTTCAATGAGTATGACAATGCAGACATAACTAAACCAACCTGAAGAACACATCAGTCCAGCTTACCACACCCCCCACTCACACAAGAAATACCGTAGCGCAGCAAGCTCTCCAATAGCCATGTCCTTGGTTACTGGGCTCTGTCTCTGTTCTGATAATAAAAGTCACCCACCATAGGGACAGCCGACAGGCACCTGTTTGCTCAGTGTCAGGCTGCTGGTTTTACTCTCACCAGCTCTACTTCCACATGCAATCCTGAGGGTATAAACGCCAGCTGATGACATGAATTTTGATGATGGAAAGGTTTTGCTCTGAGATCTTTCCTAACCAAGTTTCCTCTCAATACCTAAAGGGGGCTATAAGAAAGCTGGGGATGGGCTGTTTACCAGAGCCTGTTGTGACAGGACATGGGGTAAAGGAGGGTACATTTAGGTTAGATGTAAGGGATACATTTCTCACCATGAGGGCAGTGAGACACTGGCACAGGTTGCCCAGAGAGGTGATGGATTCCCCATCCCTGGCAGTGTTCAAGGCCAGGTTAGACGGGGCCCTGACCAACCTGGTCTGGTGGAGGATGCCCCTGCCCATGGCAGGGGACGGGACTGGATGGTCTTTAAGGTCCCCTCCCACCCAAGCTGTTCCGTGATTCTCCTCGAGCCTGCAGNTCGAGCCGGCGGGGTGGTCCAGCCCTTGAGATCTGCTGCTCTGCCCGGCTCCAAAGCCTGCCCGTGCCACCGACCCACACCCGACACAGGACAGAGAACTTTCCGGGCGTTTCTCCACGGTTTGCACCGGATCCGGACCCCTCCCGGCGCCCGCAGCACCCCCCGAGGGCTGAGGGCAGGAGCCCGCCCCGCCCGCGGCGC
>VZRW01003188.1:46862-171080 GCA_013398125.1 Aegotheles bennettii | reverse complement strand
CGCGGACCCCTTGGCGGCCCGGTTCAGGCAGGTGGAGGAGACGCTGGAGAAGCTGCACCGGGAGAACAGGAGCCTGAAGAGCAAAGTGCCGCGGTACAACGCGCTCTGCACCCTGTACCACGAGTCCGCCCAGCAGCTGAAGCACCTCCAGCTGCAGCTGAGCGCCAAGGAGGCGACCATCCGGGAGCTGCGGGACAGCCNGGGAGCAGCTCCGCCACAGCGAGCGCCTCTCGGCCCGCAGAGTGGAAGCTCTGAGCCAGGTAAAACCGCAATCGCCCTCGAGGTAGCGCTGGGGGCAGCGCCGGGGCGGGGTGCGCGTCCCCCGGCGCCCTGAGCTCGGCCGGCCCAGAGCGGCCGCTCGGCCCGAGCATGCGGCGTTCGGCTCTCGGCTGCTCCCTCGCTGAGGGGGACGGAGCGGGCAGCGCAGGCCCGGGCGGTGGAAGCGAGGGGGCAGAGCGGGGCAGGACCCGCTCCATCGCTCTGTCGGACGGTGCTCGGAGCCGCTCAGCCCCAGCACCCAACAGCAGCTCAAGAAAGTAAACCCAAAAATCCCGAAACAAAACCTTCGCGGGGCCTTAGCCATCTTCATGCGGCTGTTTTCATGCAGAACGAGGAAAAATAGTAAAAAACCCTAAATGTGGAAGTCCCATCTTGCTTCCTGAAGAGCCTCCCCTCCATCCGATGCAACAGTTCCGTCCTGCAAGAGGAGCAACCGATGCCACCACTTCGTTTTTATTAAAGTGTTGGGGTTGTTTAAGTGCACTTGAAACTGGATTTTTGTATTGACGTTCAGGCAGCACAGCAGTACTCAAGAAGGAATGGGCAAGTCTGGAGTGTGAGGAGGTAGATGAGGGGAATCGGTATCTTTTACGACATGAAAAAGTGTCTCAGAACTGCATCTCCTCCCATCCACCACGAGTGCTGTTTTTGTTACTGTCATTAAGACTTTCCCATGTTCAGTCTGAAATACTCTAAGAATTTTAGAGCATTTCTTTCTCTATGAAGCTGCATAAAGGAATTTCCAAACCAAGAAGCAGTACTTAAGACTGAAACAAGTATTTTTGTCATAAGTCATCTCCTGACCTCATGCTTATACAAAATATTTTCCATATATGACACTCGCCTAAAATACATTTAAGTAAGTTCAAGTTTGGAAATTTGTAGTAAGAGACGACCTTACTGACACTTTGCAGAAGATGACAAGCCTGCAGTGTCAGAATGTATTTTTGTGTCTGATGCTGAATGTCTTTAATCTACAGCACAGGGGAAATTCAGCATTTAGCATGATGCTCAAGAATTTAAATATCAGTAATAAGAACAAGTGCTATTTCTGTAAGTTAGATATTAATTTTATTCTTTCTAGAAATAAATATTTTATGCCCAATCAGAAGTACTGAAAATCATTGGCACTAAAACTGACAACAACAAAAAGACATTTTCTGATGTCTGCTGGTGAAGAAGAGTGCTGCCTGAGATTTACAGCTCTGTTAGCGCTCCCGAGTAGCTGGAAGGGTAGGATTAAGCTTGTACCTGTCTCATGGCCTACACTGGCACCCAGGGCATCACAGATCCTGGAGGAGCAGTGCTACAGAAGTTTCTGTTGCCAGCATCCACTACTTCTTGAGGATATCAAGCACTAGCCGGTTTAGACAAAGTTAGGACTGGCACTTCAGATGCTACAGTGGTTCACCACAGTCAGCAAGCAGACTTCTTCCTTCTGAAAACACCTACAGAGACATTAACTTAATGCAGCATGGAGGATCCCACAGAGCTTCCAATTCAACAAGAACGTGCAGCAGCAAGATACACAGTTCCTAAGAGCGTGTCAGTCCCCCTCACGTACTTTGGACGTTCAGCTGTGGCCAGAACAGGGTCATTGCTGCCACACGGACTGAATTTCCTGTTTGCTTATCCTTACCACTTATGCATTCCTAGGTGGAAAAGTTGCCTGTGTATGCTCCCACGGCCTTGTCCTTGTGGCAGTGCCAGGCAATGGTACTTCACTGGGTTTTGGTAAAATGACTTTCCATTATTTTTTTTGAAGAAAATCTCCACAATTTGGTGATTTAGAATGCAGCACCAGTAAGAATTTCTCAGTCTCCATAGTTACTCCTTTGAAACTACTTTGTTTTATCTTTAGTTCATTGTTGCTGTGTATGTTTTCATAAAACCTTCCTGAATTTTTACTGGTTGTTTCTTCATTCTTCTGACTAGGAAGCGTGTGTATTCTTGACTTTGATCTGTCAGTTCCAAGATCAAGTGATTATATAGAAATGAATTGGATTTATTTTTTAAGTACTTAGCAGTGAGTATAGGAGCAATACAGAATTATTGCAATGTGGAATTCAGTCTCAGACATATTTCAGCTTTTGAGTTCTTTACTTTTAAATGACTTTCCCTCCTCTTATGTTTAGGAAGTGCAGAAGTTGAATCAGCAACTAGAGGATAAAAATGGAGAGATACAGCAGATGATAAATCAGCCACCATATGAAAAGGAGAGAGAAATCTTACGACTCCAGAAAAACTTGGCAGAGAAAGAGAAGGCTCAGGCCACCAGCGATGTTTTGTGCCGTTCACTCACTGATGAAACTCATCAGCTTCAACGCAAGTTAGCATCCACTGCAGAAATGTGTCAACGTCTGGCAAAGTGTCTAGAAGAGAAGCAAAGGAAAGAGAAGGAGAATTCACATGACCAGATACCTACCGAAAGATCTAATCAGGTATTCTTATTGCTTTTGTGTTTCTTTAAAGTCCTATTAGCTTCTGAACTGTTCATGACAACAGGAGAGTTGTAAGTGGGGACTGGTAAGAAACATCCCTTTAAATAATTTCATATGGGGTGAAAAGATCACCATGGCAAGCTCTGACTGATCCCAAGTACCAAAAATTTAGGATGGAAGCTGTTGTCAGTCACTTGCATTTTGGCGATCTCACTTACCATCAGAGGCTTTTTTTGGAGGGGAGAGGATCTTGAGAGGCACTTCCAACATCAGCAATTCCATGATTACAATTCTTCCCTGTACATACAGGAGACAGCATCTTCTTTATACTGCAGCATGCTCCTGTGCATCACTAGATGGTGCTGTGCTTTTGAAGGTGTAATCTTCCAGTAACTAAAACGTTTAAGCACCTAAATCACAAAACAAAGTAGAGGTATTTGAAAGTAGTATTTATATTAAGGACTCTATAGCATGTGGTCTCCTCAGATCAGATTTGGCTTTGCACACAGTACAGACCTACAGGCAGGTGGTTAGGGAAGAGCAAGTCAAGGTGTCTTACCTTTTTTCTTTTGCTCTAGGGTTCCCCCCATGCCTCTCAGTGCAAGGCAATATTTCTCTTCAGCAGGGATATTTAGAAAAATTGCTTCATAATACGAAATGAGCAGAAATTCTACCAAGGGGCACAAAGAAACACCTGGATTCTGGTGTACTTTGCTAATGGTGGTGTGGCTTTGCCACATCATCGCCTTAGCAGGAACTTTTCAGCATAGGGTAGAGGTAGATCATGTTGTTCTGTTGTTTCAGAAGTCATGATGGTTCAGAGTAGTTAGGTAGTTCATAGTAATATCATAAGGAAATAACATAAGAGGTGCTGCCTCCAGTAACAGATCAGAGTATTGAATAAGATGCTGCAGCCACTGCTCACAAAAAAGAATAGTTCTGTCTCATGCTGTTACTGCGATGCAGTGGTAATGCCATGTTTCACATGACCACTCATCTATGCTTTTATGATAAACTCTGTACATCCTCACTTCTACTTTGTAAAACATCCTAGGAGTATTTGCAAAGAAAACTTATTCCCATTAAAGTTACCTGTAAGAAATAATTAAGAGGCTGGCTAGGCATAAGAAAAAAAGGACTTCTTAAGGGACTTGGAGCATTCAGTATTATCATATTTGACATGTAACTGATAGACAGGAAGCTCGATTGACTTTGATATATGTAATAAGTACTTAACCTTGTACAGTGGGGACTTCCCTGTTGAAGAAGAGAAATTTCAAATGCAATTACTAGCTGATTCTAGGGAATTTTGTACAAAAGTGTTCTATATTACTCACGTACACCGGGGTTTTTTTAAGCAGATGTCACAACTGTAAAAAAGAGGTATCATTTTAGTCAGTTATTTAGCAAGCAGGGTTTTTTCCCCTCAGTAATTTCTTCCTAGTACTGGCCAAAATTGACAGTAATAACAAAGCAAGATGAAGGCATATCTGTGTCTTTGCCATGCATTTTGCCACTCCAAACAAGTAGTTTCTAAGGAGTTTGTGTAAACTGTTAAGTTCTGTCATCAGTGTAGACCCTCATGCATGTAAAATGTGTGGTATTTTTCTTGTGACTTTCACTAGGCTCAGAATTTGGTAAGACAGATGTTTTTATGACACCACACAGATCTATTTAAAAGCAATACCAAGGTGGTATGTTTTTGCTCATTAATAATAAAAGCTGTGACTATACTATTACTAGTATTTAGACATACACTAAATAGAAATAAGTAGACCTAGATGTATGTATTTGTTTCACTGGTAGCAAATAGTTGTAAAGGAATTTAAAAAAAAGATCACTTCCAGTTTAACAGCATAGCTAAGTAGCATTTGGGATTTTTATATTAAAGTAACACTTCCTTTATCTGAAAATTATAGCTTCTAGACAATGAAACTTCACTGCAAGCTCTTATCTGCAACCTACAAGATGAAAACAGGATGTTAAAACAAAAAGTAGCTCATGTGAGTACTTTAATTCTGTACAAGATTAAGATTTGGTTGAATATTTTGAATTACAGTAAATTTGGAATGGGTAAGGCCTGGGTAATCCAATTAAGTAGCCATTTAATGCAAGTCCAGAATTATTCTTAGTCCTTTCAACATGGCACATAGTCTTTGTTCCCTACAGGACAACGTATTGCATTATTTTTAATGTATTGGGGTTTTGTTGTTAAAAATACACCACAGAAGAAAATTTTTGTGTTCCTTTCATGCATCAGTATTGCACCCCAGGAGAACGGCACTAGGCCCAGCATGACTGCCAACCCCTCCCATTCCGTATGATTTAATACTGTCCCTATGGATTGGCAAATGGGGAAGGCTGCCTGTGAAGAGCCTGGCTTATAGCATGATAATCTTCTGCTCTCCTGTATCCATGCTCAGTGGCTCAGTCAGCATATTATATCATCTTCTAGAGAATTTTAGTCCTGCACATATAGACAGTCTATGAAAGCTTGGAAGTTTGTGTCCTTCTGTTTGTGTCTTCATGTTCTTTACGACTCTCCTGGGTAATCTTTCAGGTGGAAGACTTAAATGCAAAATGGCAGAAATACGATGCAAGTAGGGATGAGTATGTGAAGCGGCTCCACTTGCAGCTCAAGGAGATGAAGTCCCAACTGGAGCAGCAGCACGGCGTAACTTCAACACAAACAAATTCTGACCTGATGCACAAGGAGATATTCCGGTTAAATAAGCTACTGGAAGAAAAAATGAACGAATGCATAAAAACAAAGAGAGAATTAGAAGATGTGAAGAAGGCTAGTGAAGGAGACAATGAGCGCATACAAATGCTGGAGCAACAGGTCATTAAGTTTCTTTTTCCTAGAGGTGGGAATTCTCAGTTTCTCCCCAGGCCACTGAAGTCTAAGGGGGAAAAATGAAATTTTTTTTTTTGACCTTTGCCCCTTGTCTTGCCACATTTGGCTATACTGATACTTAACAACACAAATTTAAAGGAAACCCACTACTTAAAGAACTGCATGCAGTTCGGCTGGCTTTAGTACAGAACATGAAAGATTTGAAAAAGAAATACAAATACCTTTAAAAGTACAGATACAAGATAGAGAAGATTGAGATTCTGGGAATAAATGTTTGCAAATAAAGGAATCACAGCCTCAACTTTTTAATCTAACATGCCAATGCTTTGATTTATAAAATATTAACATCATAATTTTTTTTCAGGTCCTAGTTTATAGAGATGATTTCACATCTGAGAGATCAGACAGAGAACGAGCACAGAGTAAAATTCAAGAGCTTCAGGCAGAAGTTGCATGTCTGCAACACCAGCTAGCAAGAAGACAGGTGAGAAAGCAACATGCTACTTTTTCAGTTAAAGCAGGTAAACAGAATTAAGAACTAAAATATACTTTGATGTATTTTAAAAAAAATTAGTACTTCTAAAACAATTTCAGCTCAGTGCAGCGATCAAAAACTTACATAATTTCATAATCAGTTGTACTGAAAATGCTTCCCAATACAGAAGTAATACCCCTTTCCAGTCCATTTTCCTTCTATTTTGGATCAATACAGTAATGGTGAATTCTTAGAAGGAAGAAAAGGACAGCCATGACTCTTGTACCATTGGCAACTTTGAAGTAGCATACTGACTATATTGTGTTTTCTACAAGCCTTCTTTACAACAAAATTAATAAAACTGCAAAACATGCATATTTAATTTACAAATCTTCTGGTAAAAACATGAGCAGTATTTCAGATAAAGGTGATAAAATAGTCTGTTAAAAATGTCTTTTTACTGCATCTTTTTCAAGAGCTCCTCTTTCTCTTTCTAGGACTCAAGAGACACAAGTAGTCACTTCAGAGTTCACATTGGTAACCAGAAACATATGCATGTACAGACAAACGTTGAACACCTACGAGGCAACAGCCCAGGCCAAACAGGCATGAGAAGAACATCTTCACAGTCTGAACAAACTTCTCCCGCAGACAGTGGCAACTCAGGATCTGAGGGCAGGGCGCAAGGTGAACTTAGATGTCCTCATTGTATGAGGTTTTTCAGTGATGAACTCAGTGATGAATTCCTCAAGCATGTTACTGAGTGTTGTCAGTGACCATGTGATGTGAGGCGTGTAAGTCGATCACTACTTTATAGACAGTAAAACTTTGCTCTATACATATCTCCTACAGTCCTAAAATAGAGTAATTCAAATGGACAGCTCTTGGGAATTAGGAAGAACAGTATCTACCTCTTACTTGATTTCACCTTCTCTTGGACTGTATGAAAGGCTTCAAGATAAAGCAAAGTGTTTTTATGAAGAATTATTTTTGACAACTACGAGGAAGGCAAGCATAATGCAAATCCTACTACAAACTAAACTGAAACTTACACTGGTAGTTAGCTTCAGGGTGCAGTACGACTCGTATTTGTGTCTAATTCTTTACAGCAGTCTGAAGACCTGTGAAAAAAAATCCCTGAACTTGAAATTTTCCTCGTTTTCCAAAAATGTAGGCTAAAGAACGGGGGAGGAGCATTTTGGCAGAAGATAGGAAAAATCTTGTGCTTTATCTGGATTAAAAATGAAAGTATTTTCTTGTCTGTTGAGGCTGAACTTTCAGACATCTCATCTGAAAATCCTTGTGTTCCACTGAAATCAGGAGAAGTGAAGAAAATATAAAAGGGCTGGTTATTGACTAAAACTAGCCTGTCTTTTTGCACAGAAACAATGTACAGGGATATTTATTTTTTCTGTGCTGTAAGTAACTCTTTTACACATTTGTAAATGTGTATTTGTTTAATTATGGATTGTATTCCTATTTTACCTAAGGATTATTTTTGTAATAAAAGTGATTATGCAGTTGCTTTACTGCATTAGTAAAGTGGTCAAAAATATCTCTTTCAGTGTAAGTATTTAAATATGGAACAGTCCCAGTAAATATACTAAGGGCTAACTAAATGTCATAGTTTCAGATACACGTTATTTCATTACTTCAGTGATAACCAGTGTCTCACACTACTTTCAAGTATGTTGAAAAATCCCTCCTCATTTATGAGAGGACGAATGACCTTTCAGGTGCATGAGAACACATTTACGACCCTACCCTGCCACACATCTGTGATGATGCAATGCTAGCTTAAATTTCTTCTTATCCTATCTACACTGGAGATAACTTCAACAAATAGCAGGGGACTGTTTTGAGAAGAAGTATTAAAAGTTAAGTGTAGAAATGTAACAGGGCCACAGGTGTTTTATAGCCTTGGCTCCAGGTCTCATTATGTCAGAGCTGGAGTTAAGGATGAGATACAAAGTGAAGGGCTAGAGCAACCACGACCTTTCACAATGAAAGAAAACTTACTTAATTTGTATAATGACACTCCTGTCTTCTGCTTTGCTTCCTCCCCAGTACTACACTTTAGGAGGACTGTGGATATTTTCCTTGATATTCCCTTTCCGTGATCCTGTTACAGCCCCAGAGGAAGATGCTGGTTTATGCCCATGTTGCCTTAGGGGGGATATTACCAAAAAAGATGCATGGACCAGTGCATGCACTGTGCAGGTGCAATGGTTCTTATTAATCTAATCTTTAACTGATTGCAAACCTGTGATGGTTACTAGCTTGTTTTTCCTAACACAATATGCACAAGCATGCAGAGATTTCAATTTTTTCTTTTTTTTGTGATCATTTTATACATTGCCTTTTAAGGTCTTAGAGATCAGATGCAGCCCACAAAGTACAGGCTGAGAAACACATGATTAAACTTCCTGTGGCATAAGCTGATCTTTTTCTGACTGTTCAGACAAGCCCCGTTTAGAGCTTCAGTGCACACCAGTACTATATTGCCAGTGATTGATACAGCAGAATATAAACCTGTTTTTTAGTGATACACATTACAAGGTAGTTACAAAGACAAACACAACAATAAAGTTAGATCTTGCCAGTGCATTGTTTTTTATTGCATTTGAGATGATCACTGCTTTTATATACATCAGTCAGAAGCTCAAGTCTGCTACAGGTTTCCACCCATGTTAATCCCTGTGAGTATAGTTGGATAGACTGAACTGCAACTATTAGAAATAGATGCAAGAATTAGATATGAGAGTCTGCAGCACACAGAAATGAATAGTACCTATTCTTGTGTTTGTAAGACCTGTGAATTAGTCTCCTTGTCAGAGCAGAGATTAGAGCCCGAACTCTGGGAGAGGAGGACACTTCAGTGCTGGGAAATTGGATATATCTCCATAGAGGACCACACTGGACCAACAGACACAAACAGGTGAAGTTATAGGTCAAGCACAGATTACAGCTACCAACCAAAGCCATGCAATAAATGGCTGGGTTTTGAATACCTGAATAGGACAGATCTGCTGTTTTTCAGTATAAAAATACCTCACTTCAGAACTATTTTATGTTACCATTTTCTACTGAGTTTTTTTTCCAGCTGGTAAAAAGCCTTACCTACTTCTTTCTTACTTGGCTTAACCAAGAAACCAGCTGACATGCTATGAAGAACTACCAGTGTCTTACCTGCAAATGTTTGTTTTAGATTATAGGGCATAAACTATTGCCCCTAAGAAAACTTGTCTATTACCCAGCGCTTTGGCTTTTACATCAGTCACTGGCAGATCTCTTGAAGAAACCATATAAACTCTTCACTTGTCCTCTCCTCCACAGGCAAAGCAGACACATCGAGGCATCCCAATTACCACCACCACTTACATTCACAGTTCAGGTTGCTCAACTTGCAGACCAGAATGCATTAAAACTGTCAGCTCCACTGCCCCAACACTGAAGTGAGAGCAGCCATAAGTTCCCAGCATTTTTTGAACCCTTTAAATAAAGGAAAGCTCCTTCTGGCCTCACGCTGGTTTTCTCTGCCACTCAGACGGCAGTTCAAGTAGTGCGTGTCTTGTCTGATCAAATGGTAAAAGCAACCCAGCTCCTTTCCCAAAAGAAAGCAACAAAGGCATATGAGTAAGAAAGTAACTGCATAAAATGAAAGGAACTTCAATGGCATAAACGTTATGAACTTTCATTATCCATTTGTACCACATTTGTACCACTGTTCACTGCACATCACCTGTAGAACTGCAGAAACAAGTCCTCACACCAGCGACTCTTGAAACCATACAGGAAAAGTATGTCACTGTATGGGACTCGGTTCCTTATTTGCTGTATTGGTAACAAAAGGCATCCAAGGTAACTGAACCCTGATATCAGGCAAAGTTAACACCTGTTTAGGCTTCTGTAAACCTCTCATTGCTGGTGAGCAATGCCCGTACTGCAGAGGCATGCCAACACTGCAAGACAGACAGGCACCTCTGTAGGTCCAGGGAGGCTGGGAGAAGGCAGAATAACTGTGTCTTCTGGGACTTGTAGGTAGCACACTAAGAGGTGCCAAGATGTATTTGCCCAATTACCTTCATGATTAGTCCATCCCTTCTCCTAAAAGTTCTCCCTCAAACTACCTTCCCTCAGTTTTGCTTTCCAAACCAGCCTGAGTTCAGACCCAGGACAAGCTCAGGGCTCCTGAGCAGCTGTCTCACCAACAATGAGGCTTTCAGACCACACAACCTCCAACCGCTGGCAAGCTCTCTCTCCTTACTCCTGGACCTAACCATAATATATTTTGTTGGGAATTTTAAAGTAAATGCTGTTTACCAACAACTATGCTGGTTGCCATGCAGAAGTAGGCCCTTCGCACACAATCACGACAGCAGCTGTAGGCAAGACTGACTCACTGAATCTCACAAAATACAGCTAGCAGAAGCCTCGGAAATTGGTCCTTACCACAAAAGCCCCAAGGGAGAGACACTCAACAATAATCCTGTCTTCTGTATCATGGGCAGTACAGAGCCTTAAAAACTTCTCAAATCTTCTGCAACTTTAAGGCAAAGTCTGCTCCCCCCTCCAACGATTTAGGACATAACATCTTCTAAAACAAGCCTGAAATGATGCCTCAAGATTAAGTGCTCAGTAATATTAAAACCGACTACAAGAATAAAAATTGTTCAAGAAGCAGATACCTATGATCTATGGTATTTTTTTAAAACTTCCATTTCCTGTGGCTTTGCTGCATGTGTATATATAGAAAGCAAGGGAAATTCCAAACAAGATGCCACACCGTTGTACTCAGAACAGCAGTGCTTCTCATTCTAAAAAAGGGAAGTCTCAAGCTCTTTTTCTACAAAATCTATGTGAATTCAAAGTATGCTGTAGTAATATTTCCTAGTACCATGCTACAGTAGCTATCAGCTGGGGGGGTTCAACTAAAAACCTAAAACATAAGAAATACTTACAAAGCACTAGGTCAACCCAGCAGGACCTCAGCAGAGGGATGGGCTATCAGGTTAAGAACTCCTGCCTTCTCACCTGATGCCTTAAATAACTCCCTAAGGACAAAACACAGCCCAGCACCCTCACTGAAGTGTTCCCTGCTGCACGCCATCCTATCCGGGAGGTCAGCGCTCCAGGTCAGATGGGGCTTTACAAAGTGCTGCAGCAAATGCTGAAATAGGGGCTCCTGAAAGGCACCCACCATCTCAAGTGGTACAGCCTCCCCTCCTGCTGCTGCCCAGCACATTCTTCCCCTTTCTCTTTAGTACGTCCAATTTTCCTTCCTTTTCTACATTTACTGTAAGCTGTTGGTGCAGGAACTCTTTAAAACATGCACTGGATGTGTGGCATCTATAGTGGCCAATAGCCTCCCTCAGGAGTTTGAGATACTTCTGTAGTACATGGAGCTTTGTTGTCAACAGCACTGAGCCAGATGGTGGGTTATGAGAAAGCTTATTTCTAGGAGGCACCAAAAAAAATACCCATTTGTAGAGTGTACTTGGCTTAACCATGCTTGTTCCCCTGACCGTACTTGCCTCTGCCAGCCCTCCAGCCCTCCTGGAGACCTGGCTGATGGACAGGCTGAACACCCATGAGCAGGGCAGCTCTGGCTGCTTATGCTGACACCCACCTCCTCGGTGTCACAGACTCACCTTGCCTGAAGCTTTCACACTCTGATTTCTCAAGGAGTGGGAGGGAGGAAAGAGCAGTGGCACCCAGTTCTGCAGTGCTTGCAGATCCACATCCATCCCCTCCCTGTCACCACTGCAACCCTCCCCTCCCCCATCCTGCACTCACCCAATCTCTTGGTCAAATCTGTCTTTATACAAAAAACTTGTTGCTTTTTTCTTTTTAAATCATTGATAGACATGTCCTTCATTTCACACATATCCCAGAGGTGGTTTTTTACAGGAGCAGCGCACATGTCACCAGGCAAGCCTGGCATCTGCCCCACCAGCACTAGTGCACCCTATGCCTTGCTGAGCTTCTTGGTTCCTGCTGCAGCCAGATTTCCTCTGGCCACATCCCAAACCTCCCCTGCACAGCCCAGAATGGCACGGCTGACTGGGACAGTGGGTTTCACAGCTCCATGTCCTGTCCTCTCCACAGAGCTTGGGACTTGGGCAATGCCTGGGGCTGCCTTCTCTGGGAGGACACACCAAGGGAATTGTGCTTTGCTGGCACAGAGGGCAAGGTGCTAACCTATGATTTCCCTCCAGCTGTGCCCCCACAGCCCTCCCCAAGCTGGGCCAGCTGCAGCTCGTGTGAGCCAGCCACCTGTGCCCACCAGCTGGGCCTCGGGCTGCGAGAGGAGCCCCGGGCACACAAACACACACCAGCTCCAGGAGCAGCCCCACTGTGACTTGTCCCACTGAGAAAGCCCTGGGCCTTCTCCTGCAGGTGCAAAGCAGGAAGCAGGTCTCAGGTCACATTACAAGGCAGGGTCTCTGTGTCTCCTGGGACACACAGCAGGGGAGGTGAGAGGAGCTCAGATCTCCTCAGACTAAGGGATCCCAGCTCATATGAGGGGGGAAAGGAGTAAAGAAAGGAGCTCAGACGCCCACAGAGGAACCAGCCCTTGTTCTGACCATCACCACCACATCTCTGGATGTCTGAGCTTCCTTGAGAAGGCATGAAAAGGCCCACAGGCACTCAGTGAAGAACAACATCTTCCAAGAGAGAGGGATTTGATGGGATGTGAAGTGACTCATACACACCACAGATAAGCACAGTCTAAAAGAGCATCCTGCTCCTCCTTCCCATAGTCTGAACTTGCCTTCAGTGATGCAGATCTAATTTAGTGGTTTTCAGCTCCTCTTCCGACCTCAGCACTAAGCACCTGCTATACTTTCTGCAAGGCCTGTTCTTACCTCCCCAGGTGGAAGGACAGAGCTTTCCCACGTGCCAACCCCAGCAATAGCTGGCAGATGGGAACCAGACATATCCAGAGGAAAAGGGATCTTCCTTTAATCCTGGCTGCTGCGATAAGGAGCCTCTCTATCTTCCAAACCAGTCCTAATTTGAGCCCTGAACTTGAGTAGTGCTTGATCCTTACCAGCAGGAACATCTGTCACCCATGACATACAACTGCCAGGTGCATTTTAGGAACTGTTCCTTGAGCATTGACTGGTCTGCACTGCCAGAGCCACCAAGCAAGCCCCATAAGAGACCTGGTGTAGGGTCCCTGGAAAACATGAGCTAGAGTAGTTCCCATTGTTAATGGCATTCAAGACTTGTTTGAGTACTTTGCAAAAGCCCACCTCTGCTCCTCACAGGTCACAACAGGACAGTCAAAGCAAAGAGCCAGAAGAGCAGCAGCAGCACAGACAGGCAAGGAGGGCAGAAGTCCACCAGCAGCCTGCATTTTCAGAGCCCTCCTGACTCACAACAGGGCACAACCTCTAAAACACACCCTATTTTCAGGGAGTTAAGTGGTACACTGGAACCGTACCAGTTACATGTGTGGTGGGCACAGGAAAGGATGTGTTTGTAAGGGAGGCATCTTTCCACATGTTTGGGTGCCTCTGTGCAGGCCCACCTGGGCACAGTGGTGGGGACAGTCTCCTTCCCAGTGACAGCTCTCCAGCAACACAAGTCATCTGCTACAAGGCCATCAAACCTTCACCTGGAAGGGACAAATTGGACCTGTAGTTAAGGATCAAACAGATGGCAAATACAAATGTACGAGGCAATTCTTAGGATGAGGGACATGTCACCTGTCACACTGGCAATGAAGCAGAGATGTGAGAATGTCCGTCTGTCTGTGCTTCACTGCTGCACTATGCAGAGGAGGGGCATCACCCCAAACACAACTGTCCAGAGAGCAAGAGGTCTCAGGGTTGTTAAAACTTACATGTATCAATAGCAGCAGTGGGAAGAGTTATGAAAGTTTCTTCATTTACTGCAATTACAGAATTCATTAATGAGGTCACTGGTGATCTACTCTAATGCTCTTGAAACAACAGCCTCCCAGTTGCCACTATTCATTTGTCTGAGATGCTCTTTGCTGGGTGAGTATGTTGAGAGGGGAAGAGATGCAAGAGTCCGCAGCACATGAAGATCCTACAGAACAGTGGCTACAGTCTGCAGGAAAAAACAAGGAAAATCCAGACTAACCTCGTCACTACAGAGCCATGTCCCCAGAGCAGCTTTCAACAGGAAGCTGAAGCTCACACCACCAGTAATTGCAAGGTCAGGTCTAAAATTAGCCATGAAAAGCAACCCTCTGAAGAGAAGCTGAATAGATACAGATGAAGGTAACATGGCATCACCAGGGAGTGATCAAGGAACGCAGTGGTTTGTGGGGAATTTGAAACTTGGGTACAGCAGGCAATCAGCATGCATGTGCAGGTACAGACACTTCTTGTTCTAAAAAAAATGGGGATTTTAGCCTTTATTAGAAGATGAATGATGCAAAATGAGGTTTGCCTCTGAGCTTGCACCTCTCATTTTTTTATAAAGCAGAGTTCTGACAGCTTCCCCATGACTCTAAAAGAGCTTTAAAACCACAAGTAGTCTCTTCTAATAGAACTGAGGAGTCCAGGCCCGCCCTCCCTCCCTCCTGAGCAGCCCACTCACTGATCATTCCGAGCCCACTTCTGCCCTGTTCCAATAACACTCAAACACAAAAACAGTTCTTGGGGCAGGACCCAGAGACTGTGACACTGCAGATGAGTGCCTCTAATCACCAAAATACACAGCTTGGCCCCAAAAGCACTACGACTGCCCTTCACTCTTCTCTATAGTAAAAGCGGTACTTGAAGAAGCAAGGTTATCAAAAGGCACTTCATCTCCAGAGGTAACGTCACCACTTTCCCATGTGGCATCTGTGAACTTTTACACCTTTTCAGGGCCAGTCTTCTTGCAAGAAAGATATTCCAAAATATACAGAACAGAGATTGTGACCAATGGTGTGTTGGGATCAATGGGAGGTCTCTGACAGACCAAAAGATTTGTGCTCTGTGCAAACCAGGAATTGGCCTCCCAGCAGAGGGAATGGCTCCGCAGCACTCGCCACTGAGCAGAGAGGGCCTGGAAAGGGGAGTAAGGTGGAATTTGCTTGAAAGAGACACTGAGACGAAGTGGTGGACTAGGCCAGGGTGTCTTAGAGACAATTAAGTGCACTAAGTCATCTTTCTAGATGAATCTCTGTGGCCAAGACTAGGAACCAGTGTGGGGTGCAGGCAGGCTTTCCCCTCCCACACAAGATCCATCCCTTGATAACCAGATGCGGAATCCCCTAAACTCTCTGCATGGTGACAGCTCCAGGGGAGGCACAACGTGCAGTGGAAAAAATTGACAAGCACAACCACCTCATCACTCTTACCCAAAGAATGGGCAACAATTTATTTTGTGAACTGTTTTGAGCCTTTGTTGTGTTGCACCTACATACACGGGTCCCATGGCACCACGCCCCTCCTACAAAATGTCAAATCTTCAACTCCTAATAATAACCATTAGGAGGGAAAAAAATAGTGTGTGCTGACTAGTGTAACACCTGTGTAGTGGGGACTGCACTGGCCTTGCCTTTCTCCTCAACTCAGGGTTTGCGCTCACCTTGTCCTAAGTTTCCTCCTGGTGGCATCTCTTTGACAAGCAGTGGGCAAACATTAATTTTTACCTCTGTGGTTTCCAGGTGACTCTCTTAGGGAAAGTCTACCGGAGCTTCATCCTTCCTGAAATGACAGCAAAGCCAAATAACCACTTCCTCTTAGCACAGCTGAGGAACTTCAAATGTGTAGTGTTGCAAGACAATGTGAGGACACTCTCCCTCCTGCCTCTGCCGTACTCTCTTGTGTACATTAATATCAGTTACTACACACACTGGGCAGTACCATGGTTAGGAAATACTTGAGCAGTAAAAGTCACTCTCACAGCCTGCCTGGAAAGGCAGGCAAGTGCTACCTTTTACTTTTCCCTGCAGTCAGCTTGCACTTTTGCCTTCCCAGCAGCTGTAAAGCACCTAGACCCTGCAGCCACCAAAATGGATATGCTCTTTTAGAGCTTGGGCAACTGCAGGATTTTGAGTCAAGCCCCAGAAGGATGCCTCCACTAAACCTGCTCAGGAGTATTTCTGTTTTGCTGCAATAGTGCAAGAACAAATAGTGAGAACAGATAGTAACTTCTAACAGTTTTTTTCACAAAGATTGATCTCTTAGGTTGCTTCCTTAACCAAAGGGTCACGTAATGTGCCCAGCATCTACAGAAAAGGACCCCAATGTTTGTAAGTAAAAAGCTGGGCTTGTGTACCTCTTCAGTGATTCTTCTAAATCTTTGAGCAGTTTGTCTAAAGCTGGTGTAAATATTGTTATAAGGCTTAATATTGAAGTGGCTAATGTTTGACTGTTGTCTGTTTAGAAGTCAAATTCCAGTCTCCTCTATGCAGCTTTCAACTCAGGGGAGACAAAGGGCTGTGACTCATTTCAACGCTGAGCTTTGTGACACCCTGCAAAACACAGGGGCATCCCTGCAGTTTTTCTAGAGGTGGTGCTAACACAAATCAGAACAAGCATTTTGCAAAAAGTGCAACTGTTTGAACATTGTTTCAACGAGACAATCCTATTTTTCTCATGGAGAAAGCCCTGAGTTGGCTGTGCTAAAAATCTTACTCTCGTGTCATCTGTACCGCCACAGGCTGCAGACTCCACTGGGGCTCTTCTTTCCATAGCTTTCCACCTAATTTAAATGTTTTTCCTTCACACAGCTGACAGACTGAGCAAGCAGGAAGACCTAGTTCTGTATCTGAGTTGTCTCGGCTGGTTTTTGCAAGGGCCAGCAAGTTGCATCTACCTGTGCTTTTAGGCAGTCACCAACTCGACACGCCTGGGTGGAAGAGGCTCACTCTGAGCGAGACCTGAGGCATTGCTACAGTTCAAGACGGGACCCACACTTGGGGGTTATGTACTTAATTACAATGATCATGCAGCTTTTTAAGTGCATTACAAAAACCCCACAATTTTGACAGCTACATCAACTAAAAAAACCAGATATAGAACAAGGAGCGAGTCTCCAGGGCACCCAACCCCATCCCACTACCCAATGTGGTTCAAACCCTGCCTTACTCAATACATCAACATCTCATTAACACTTATTTCCAAACAGGCATGGTTTGAACAGGAGCACTTGTAGTACCCACACAACCTGCAACAGCCACTCAGGTCTTCAGTGCACCAAACCAGTACAATCTCTAGCTACACAGTTGCTCATACTGATGAATTACTCTAATCACTGATGCAATTGCTCATGCGTCAAGATGAGTCTGATCTACACAAGAGGCTGACAGCTGAGGCAGTTTACAAACCCAGACCCCAGCATAAGCAGTGCAAGGTCCTTCACATCTGGAAAGCATCATCTCTTTGAAGCAAGGGCTGTGGACTACAGGCTCATGTCATCATGTGTTTGTGTGTCTGGAGTTTGGGATTTCCACTGAAGCTCTTTGCAAGTGAGAGGTCAAATATGAAAGAGAATAATATAAACACATAAAAGGCTATAAAAGCTTGCTGATTTGGAAGCCAAGACTGACTATGAAAGGCAGAGATTTTTTAGGAAATAAACAGCAGAATAGCTTTTAAACATACCCTAAAATTAATAATGGAAAATTCTGTGTGCATGCAAGAGTACCGATAGGAACTAAACTTCACAGATAAGGACATGGGCATGGAGCCAGTACCTAAAGGAAACACAAAAAGAAACTTACTGGAACTTCTGAATTAAGACAGCAGGTCTAGGCACGAATTATTTGTCTAAATCAAATCTATGACTGTCACAATCAATGGCAAGTTTGCAAAAATCACTGAATACTTGAGTCTGGGGAGAGGAAGTTCTTAAGATCATCTAGCACAACCCGCCCACCCACTCAAAGCAGGGGCAGCTAGAGCACGTTGCCCAGGGCTGTGGTCAGCCAGGTTTTGACCGTCTCCAAGGATGAAGAGTCCACAACCTCTCTATGCAACCTGCTCCTGGGTTCAATCACCCTCACAGTAGAAAACTTTTTTATTATGTTTAAATGGAGTTCCATTTATTTCAGCTTGTGCCTATTGCATCTTGTCCTGTCACTGGGCTCCACTGAGAAAAGTGCAGGTCAGTCTTCTGTATTGGCCCCACAACAGATGCTTACACACATTGGGAAGAGCCCCCCCTGAGCCTTCTCTTCTCCAGGTTGGAAAGCCCCAGCTCTCACCTCTCCTCATTTGATGGATGCTCCAAGGCCTGAATCATCTTAGTGGTCCTTTGGCTGGACAGTATGTCCATGTCTGTCTTGTACTGGGGAGCCCAGAACTGGACTCACTGCTCCAGTTGTGTCTCACCAGTGCTGAGCAGATGGGAAGGATCACCTCCCTCAACCTGCTGGCAACACTAACAGCAGCCACCTTTAGTCCATGGGGCACACTGCTGGTTCATGTTCAACTTGCCTACCAGGACCCCCAGGTTAACCTTACCTTGAGCTATTTGATACCAGTGAAGAAAAAACCCCAAACCCCAGACCAAACAAAAACCAAAATACTTGATTTTGATGAATTATTACTGTTAAAACACAGATCTATTTCTTCCTTTCTCCTGCCTCTCCTCTGACCCCAATCCTGAGAAGGATTTTATATAGTTGTTTATTAACTGTCACATTCAAAGTATTCCAAGGTCTACAGGTAAATAAATACCCTGTGGAGATAGAAAGGAGACACCTAAAACCTCAGCTAAAACCCTAGACAAAGAAGTGACACACTTATCTCAGGAATCAACGCGGAATATTCAGAAAAACAGTGTATTTGGCACGGCTTCTAAAACAAACACTTCTTGAAGTGTTTATAAGAAAGACTACATAGTCTGTTGTTGGCAGGGATGGAAGGTGAAGAGGAAGGAAAGAAATATTCCACTTTCTTTTTTGGCAGACTCTAGAAATTCCTCAATTCAAATGCATATTGTTTTGAAAACTCAGCTGACAGACTGGTAGAAAGTGGGAGAGCCTTGAAAACCTGGCAGGTCGAATGCAGGTGCCTCTTTTATAACCAGGTCCCCTAAATCACAGCAAGTTAAAGTCCTGACGGTATGGTTTCACTATACATATGTTAGACCCTCTCCCTCTCCTGACTGGATATTGATCAGTTATCCCTTCTCAGTCCATGGCATTTGTATTTTTTTGCAGCTTGTGAAGGTTTTACGGTAAGCCCAGGGTACAGCAACTGTTTCCGTTCTTTTGTTCTCAATTGGATGAGATTTCTAGATCGCTCTCTTTGTAGCTGCTCTCCAGTTTTGTGAATGTGATGAATCACACCAGACCACGTGCAAACTGGTGGGCGATAACAGAAATCCCTCACACTTATTGTCAGTGTTTGTAGTATTCCCTCCTCTGTATTACAATGCTGATAGGGCTCCATTGCTCACAAAGGTGAGGAAACAGCAGCGTTGACTAAACCCAAGCAGTCATTTTGGAAACTCTCCCATGAGTTTGCGAGTGCATCACGAATGTGACCTGCAACCTCTGTCCTTTCCTAGGCTGCACGAGAGCAGCCCTGAGATATAGATCCACATCTACTGAAGAACCAGAGCAAGACCAAGCACAAAACGCTCCTGTTGTTTTCTAAGCCAGGATACGAATCACTGATACTTACAGTGAAGAGAAAAGGGCATTTACTCACTACCAAAGTTACTGAATTTCTGATCTTAGTATGACAGTGAATCTAAATATAATTGCACTGAACTTCAGTGTGTCCATATGAATCTCACTTGCGTGCATACCACATTCAGGACCCTGGTATTAAACTGAAAGAGGAAGACAAAGGAAGGAGTTGGACTGATCTAGAGAGAAGGACTGAAATCTGATACAAGAATTGCACAGTTCCTGCTGTCTTTACAAAAGTCAGCTGTAACAGGGCAGTTCACACAAACACGAGTGATAACACAGGAGCACAGACTTAAACTAAGGATTCGTTGGCTACATTAGGTATCTCAAAGTGACTAGGCTGATGCCAGTCATCACAAAGTTGATAATAATAATTGGTTGCCTTTTTTGAATTCCCATAGATACTCAGTCTCATTTGGGAAGTCACAGATTAAACTCTAGAAGCCCAGAAAGGACAAACATCTTTAAAATGAAAACAAACTAACTTCAATCCCCCCTCAAAGGAACAAGCAGACAATTTTTAAGTGCCTACCTGACAGCAAGGAGGTAATTTATTCTTGACAAATCCACACTGGCTGCTACTCATGGTCAAACTGATTGATTGTTTCCTTTAGCTTTTGTGGACAGAAGAAAAACAGATACGGTGAGAGAGACAGTTTCCATGCCACTTTCAACATGACATTTCAATAAGCAAACTCTGAAAAACATTATCTCAACGGGTGTAAAAATCAGTCTGGCAGAATATTCAGCAAGGTTCCTCAAAGGTTGGTGCTGGACCTCATCAGAAAGTATTTTCATTACCACTTGGGGGATGGGACGGAGCAGATGTATTAAACGCACATGCAGATCCCAAACAAAAAGAAGGTGCCAGTGCACTGATGAAAGAAATCAGAATGGCTTTGGTGAATTGGATAGGTGGTTTGGAAAACACTGGGAATTCAGCAAGGACAAACACAAAGTTACAAAGTTAGTTTCAGGACTAACAAATTGCACAAATATGTGACAACAAATCACTAACAGGGCAATTCCTAAAAAAGATTCAGAGGCTGGGTGAATCACAGGCTGCTGCAAATCAGACAGACACCAAAGTGCAGCAGATTAAACGGGAGACTGTCAGCTGGATGCAAAGAAATCCGTCTGTTCTATGTGGTGTTAATGAAGTGCAGTTTAAGTACCATGCTGTGCTTTTTAAACTGTCTATCAAGAAAAACACAAAAAATAATGGACAAAAGATCGCAAGACCTTAACAAAAGATTATAAAGCATGACAACAGAGCAGAAGATTGAGGGAAGTCAGACTACACCCTTGCAGAAGGTAAGGAAACCATGCAGCCTGCCTTCCAGGCTAACTTTCATTAGTTTCCCTGATTAGAAAACTCGTGCAGTGTCCACTTGGTCCCTACAAGAAGTTTACCCCTTTTCTGCCACTGTGCTGTGTACCTCCCTCCTACAAGGAGCCTTTGCAGCCTATGCAAGCTTGGGCAGCCTGCTGCAGCTCTCTGCCAGCTGGCAGCCCTACTCTGCTCTGTGGGAGCATCTCCAGGCCTATCACAGGCACTCCCATGGATGGCGCAATCCCTCCTTTCCCCCCTCCTCAGCACTGAACTTGACCCCGAAGACCACAAGAACTAGCAGCCTTCTCCTGCCATCCTCCCCTTTTCAGACACAATGTGCATCATGCAATACTTCTGCAACAAACTGAAAAGAAAAAATACCTCCCATGGCCACTCACTACAATGCCTGCAAAGAATCACAAAATCCAGGTATAGACAGAGTAGAACAGTGCATATTTGATTAAATCATGCACATGCCCGTACCTGCATGTGGTGGCAGAGCAGGCACCTTTCCTGGCACAGGGCAGTGCTATAAGCGACAGATTGTTCAGGGATGCCTCTTCTATTCCATCCTGATGAAGTTTTGAAGTTTTGCCACTTCACAGGAAAATGCTGACAGGGACACAGACAGTGTCTGGAAGCAGACCCGAACCCAACTCTCCTAACCCACAGACAGGCCCACTCTTTACCTTGGCCACCTGGTTCACAGGGGCACTTTCTTTCTGCATCTCTCCTGGAATAGTCAACAGCTCAACTGAGGTTAAGCTTTAAAAAAATTTTGGTCCTGCTACATTAGCTCTCTCCAAAAACAAAACCAGCTTTCTAAATCCTCCCAAGCATCTCCAGGCCTGGTATTTTTAATTCTTTCAAATATCTCATCCTGTTTTAATTGATTCCTTAAATACTGCAATTTGGAAATGACTTGGTTCCATGTTCCTCAAAGTGGATGTCTGGGAGCTGCATCATTTGCATACTTCCTCCAATCCAAGGACACCAAATTTGCATCCAACTTTGCATCCTCTTCGCACTAGTCGAGACTAAAGAAGTTACAAAAGACAAGGGATTTTGTTCTTCCAGCCTTCAAAAACCTTCAGCTATGCAGATCCAAGTTGTGTTTTCATGAAGCTGCAAGCTTAGAAAAAGCTGAATCCTCTTTGCCTGCTCTCCTGTTCCTCTCTGCACCCACCTCTTCCTTTCTCCAACCTGGCAGGTTGAACTTTTTGTTCCTTTTTTCTTGGCTCTTGCACAAGCCTTTCCACTAACCACCACCACCTTAGGGATGGCTGACATACAGACAACCTATTGTATACACAGGGTCGGACTCAGTGATTGTGTCCATCTATCAGTTTATATGTTCCTGTTCTTTGACACAGTGGTAATGGAGTCACCTTAATATATTTGATCTGGGCTGGGCTTTAATCAGCACCAGTGACTAATGCAAAACAATTGGAGACTGGGGGGTGGGGTGGGGAAGCACATTCCCCGTGCCACCCCCCTATCTGTAACAAAAAATCCCTGATCCCGGTGAACAAAGTTCCTGGATTTTTAATGCCTTGGTCCAATTTCTCAGGCTCCTTCTTCTAGATCTCAGCCTCACAGCAGCGGGGCAGTATCTGCTCTTAGTAACAGAGACTTGTAGTGATTAAAGTTTCTGCAGTTGCTTTAAATACACACCTGAGACTAGACTGACTTAACACCCAAGCGTGACTCCAAGCAGGGTCCACTGCCAGGGACTGCCCAGTGACTGCGATGGGTGGGGAAGGTGAAGAGCATGAGGCTGCTGCAGGCCCCAGCAGAGCAGCGATGGGCTTCCACCACCCACGGTGTGGGTTAAATGGGTCAGCACACAGCGGGGCACAGGCAGGTCTGCAGCAGCAGAACGCAGGTCAGCCTCAGAGCTTCCCAGTAACCTCAACTCCATCCAGTTTGGTATTGCTAAAGGAATGCCCAGCATTGCTGCAAAAAAGGACAGCATAGAAAGGCACTAAATTAACGGGTAAGATGATGGTGAGGGGAAGGGCTGATGTGGAAAAAACACTGAGAAAGCAATCCTGTCTTTGGCAGCACTGGTGAGAACTGCACATCTGGCTTCACCTCCTCCTTCCCTGCAACGTACCCTTGCAGAGATGGAGGGGGGCTGCCCGAGCAGGAGAGAGTCAGAGCACTGTGTGCACACTGCTACAGCCACCTCCTGGGTAAGGGGAGGCAGCTGTGTGTTCTGGCTTTGTAAGCAGAGGTACCACCTACCCAAAACTGAGAGACACCTGCCAAAAAGGAGAACACTTGAGAAGGCTAAGAAAAGTAAATAAAAGGGGCTAGAGATCAAAATAAAAGGCAGGGAAACAAAGGGGACTCTGATAAAGATGAGAGCAATGTCATGCAAAATCATCCAGGAAAATAATGAAATTCAAGTGCAGCAGAACATGATGCATATTTCATGCTGGCTTTGCATTGCAGCCCAAATACAACACAACTTCACACAGACACAGCAGAAGGGCTGGAAGGTATGGTCCTGCAAAAATGGAAGTTAAACACTCAGGTATGATGTCATCTTTGATGTGCTTGTTATTACAAGACAAGGGTGTGTAGAAAGATGACATTCTTCAGTAGACCAACTAATACCTTGGAAAAAACAGCTAAGCCTCTGAAATATTACATACTTTTCCACATAATAAACGCAGCCTGTCCCATCTCTCCGGGACAGCAGGACCCCAGCATTGGCCTTACTTGTGATAAGGCTGAAAAACTAGATAAATGTTTCCAAAAAGGTAAAAGATCAACAGTTTCAGGATAAGACTAGCATTTCAGAACTCATTAAGATTATATTAAAAAGCTTCAATAATAGTATGGCAGTAATTTTCTCATAATATTACCTCCAGAGGTTTCCTGAACACCTACACTTCTTAGCATACGTTTGTACCTGCCAGTAAACTTGAACACAAATACAAAAGAGACCTGAAGCTTAAAGTTTTTGTAGGATCAAGGAGGTATCAGCACATAATTGACATTTAAAATTTCTTCATGCTTCTACTTTCCCACAAAAACAAGAGTACTTGACATCAGGAACGCCAATGCCAAAATTCCTCAGTTGCTGCAAAAAGCACCACACTTTCCATTCCTTAAATCTGAATTTGGGAAGGCTTTTGAAATCGAATTCCTCGCATGCAGCACAGATCAGACTGTCAGGATCAGCTTCCTGTTTTCTTCTCAGCTCCTCTTCTTACAACCAAAACAAGAAAGTTACTTGCTTTTGTAATCTTGGGAATCATTGATATTCTGAAGCACAACTCGGGTGTTTTCCTCTGGAATCGGAAAAGGAACCAAAACAGTTTTAGGGAAGATTTTCCTTTCTGTTTCTCAGAGCAGTGTCATTCGGGAGGGGGGAGAGGAATGGAGGGAAATAGGCATGGAACTTGGAGAGGACCAGTCACTATAACAATGTAAACCCACCCTTCTCCCTCTCTAACAAGTCAGCTTTTGTAAAAATCACAAAGCCATGTCTTAACTGATACGTATTGGCATGTCCTTTCACAGAAAGTCTGAACTAGCACTTACAGGCAGCGTATCTTTTGTGAGTCATTCAGGAAACCTTACGTTCCTTGCCATTTCAAGGTTAGCTTTAAGCTCCCTGAACATGGCAGGGATCAGGTGCCACAACAAAGACAAAAAGAAGTTGGGAATTAGAGGCAGAAACCAGAGACATTGTGCTGATTTACAAATCCCTTTCTTGTCCCCACTGTACAGCTTGGGTTGCCTTCTAATAAGTGAGATGCAGACAACATAAAAAATGTATAGAAAGGGACCCAGATACAGAAAGGCTTCCACACAAGGAAAGACTAAATAATTTCAAACTTCTTAAGTAGGAAGAGAGATGACTGATGTCTGAGGTTTATAAAATCATGAGTGAACAAGGTAGTGAATGGAGTAGTAGTAGTACTAGGACTTGTACTAGTACATTCATAATGCAAGAATTCGGTATCAAGTGGAAAAAACCCCACCCCCCCAAAGAAAATGATTATTGCATAAAAAAAGGTATAATCAGATTTGGGAACTCACTTTCATGGGATGTTTTAGACAGCGAAAGGATAAATGGTTTAAAAAACGATCAGATGAAAGAAGAGAGGCCTATTGGCTTTTAAGCACAAGTGTGGATGAAGCATCTGGTGCAAGGAGTCCCTGAATCACCAGCTGATGAAAACCAGCAGGGAATCCTCAGGGAATTTGGATTAGAAACAGAGCAAATATATGGTCAGCACTATATTATTCATTACTGGCCTCTGTCAGAGGCTGATCCTAGACTCTTGTATCAAGGATTGCAGTTTTCACATTCGTGTCTTAACATGTAAAGAAAGGGAACAAAAGCTCTGTACCTATTCTTGTTTCTGGGAGATTCCTACAGAAAGTCCATCTTGGTTTAGAGGTTTGTATAATTGATTTCAGTCTTGTTCCTCGGAGCTGTCTCTGAAGATCTTGAAAACTGACATTATCAGAGAAAAGAAATCAAATTAGTAGATGATGCAATTTATTTTGATAACTGCAAATTATTTGCTGGCACACACGTAACACCACTACAGAATAAGTACCCATAGGACATACTAAAATTACTAAGTGTCTGACATTGCATAATGCTCTTCTGGATCCAGATACCTCTTTACTCAGTTTCTATAAAACACACAAAAAAGAGCCAATCCAGGTAGCAATCCAACTGGAAGGACAGACATCCCTATGGTACAAAGCAAGCAGAAATACAGTTGGTTTCTGGCCATTTGTTCATCTTACTTCCTTCCCTTAAAATCCCTGTAAGAATTCATTTTTTTAATTAAAAAAACCCAAAACCCTAAACCATCACCAGTTAGATTTTATTTTCAGGTCCCCTTCAGTTAGTGTGATCAGCAGAAAAACCAACATTTTGCCTGGTGTTTGGCATTCAGTAAGAGTGGACCCCAGTATCATCAACACAAAGCAAGTAGTCCAAAACCACCAGTTTTCCACAGTTTCTTTTAAAAGGGATCCTTCTGAGGAATTAATTTTGATAGCCTACTATAAATGCATCATTTGGAGAAGGTACTTGGAAGTAGTGCCCTTTACAACAGATATACTTGACTACAATCTGCTTACTCATCTTGATGCCACTAACAAAAGACAGGAGAGTCCTCAAAGGTATCTGTGGCACGACACATCAGTCTGCACCCACCCCAGAGGCTTTGAATGGACTAAAGGAACCTTGACTTGAAATTTTTATTATCTTCCCCACATTTTCCACCCCCAGGATTTTTTCTCTGAATGCCCACTGAATAACCTGGAGGAAGACACACGTATTGTGGTTTGTCACTTCCACAGCAAAGTGAAATTCCCTTTGGTTAACCACCTGCTAGCTGTGTAACATGGCATTTGCTTCACAGCTAACCTTAACCAAAAGGCACACAGACACCGCAGCTGCGTGAGGTTCACAAAAAACTCCACCACTGGAGATTTTTACTTCTGAAAATCCAGGGACTTTGCATCTATTTGCTTGAGAAAAGGACTGGCTGCCCTCGCTCACACCCCAAGTTTTACCCGGGTACTTTTGACCATGACCATACACAAGAGGACAGAACGTTCACTTCCTTCTCCGGCTTGCTGAAATTCCCTGATTTCACCACGCGCTATACGCTGCGGCAGCTGAGGACACGGCACAGGAAGCAGAGAAGCTCACTTCTTAACGAAAGCCAGAGGACAACACAGCTGCCTGGGAAAACATAATAAACATTTCACTTTAATTTATTCAAACAAGTTTTGCAAGTAGCCTTGACCAGGGGCACATGCATACACACTGGAACACACAGATTCATCACGAAGCCTGGGGTGACAGCTAGAAGCAGTGTTTACTGCCACAGCTACAAACTCTTCCTACAACATTGTGTTTTTAAACTTCTCATGTCACTAAAACTTGCTGCAATAGGGAACACTCAGCACATCCAGCTTAACTTTTATTTGACCAGGGGTTCTCAAAGCATCCCAGGAATAAAGCAGCAGCATTAGAGTCCCATTAGTCATTGCAATACCAGAAATGCCTCTATGTTACTTACAGTGGGACATATTTTATGTCTATAATAGGTTAAAAAAAATCCTCCTAGAAGTTAGAAGAATTACCTCAGGTGACCTCAGTATTTACCTGGTGAAACTATCAATTACATCAGGAACTGAAATCCTGAAATTAGGGCTGAGGAAAGCTACTTTTTTTTTCCATGTAAACTTTAAACACATCAGCATAGTGCATCAGAAGAGCAGGAGTGAGTCTTGAGGTGTCCACCCTTAAAGCAAACTACCAGCCACACAAACCTCTTGAAGAAATGTCAACTGCTTGTGTTATTACCCTGCTATCTACTGCCGGGCAGCTCTGCTCGTGTCTGCTCCGAGCAATCAGAAGCAAAAATCACAGCAGCGTTACTGGGAGCTGCAAACAGAGAGAGTCATGTACAGCTCTTGCTCCTGCAAGATGCAAGCCCATCTCTGGAAGTGCTCCAAAGGGAATCTGTAAACACACCAGGCAATGTAACATTACAGGGGTGGTTTCATTCATTCCTTCAGAGAGCTAACCATGCCCTCTCCTCTCCCCAGCCTCCTCTGACCATACAGGAACAGGAGAGGATTTCTCACGTTTCCTGGACAGGAGCGTGGAAACGTCACTCAAATCCACTGCTGAGATAGGAGTGCTGATGTCCAAAATAAAATCCCTGCACGTTAAAGGCTGTTACAAAACCATCAGCATTCAAGTAACCCTAAAGGGCTGGCGTCACTGTATAACGAAGAGAACCCAGAAGCAATGTGGAAATTCCATCCTTAAGTCATCGACTGCGACATCCTCCAGCAGCTTTCATCACTGGTACCTCAAAAATAAAAAAAATCTTTCATCTTACAGTGTGGCCTCCTTTACGGCTCGTTACTTCAACAGTTACATGTGCAGGTTTTTTTCTGGTTCAGCATACGGCCAGAGGGCCAAGAGCTTTTATTTTTTTTTTTTCTTCAAGCAGATTAAGTGCTTCTGGGTTTTTCCCCCCCATCTGCCCATCCAGCAACTGAACTATGTACCTGTGGTGAGAGCTGCCGTGTGCCCGATGTTTTCTTGCAGTCATGTGGCTCGTCTGCCATATCACACAGCCATGGGGGTTGTGTCACCTGTCCTGAGCACACTGACTGGGGGACCGCTTGCCAAAACATGCAGGACAACATACAGCAGAGCTATGAACCATGAACGGGCTTCAGATGCTGCCATGAACAGGTTCATGGTGTGAGCCATGAACCAGGAGCAGGCTTCAGATCATCTTTAATACCATCTTCATCAGATCATCCTTCTAAGTCCCAGACACAGAGGTGTAAAGGCACCAGATGCAGGTCAGTGCTGGAGCAGTGCATGGACAAAAGACCACAGCTGTTACATTCACTACATCAAATCACCCTTCTCTCCAGCAAATCTCTTCTTTCTCCTGCCCCACAGTGCTCCTCACACTTTTGTTTCCTTTTTCATTCTGGCATGAGCTGCCAGTCCAAGATAGAGATTTACATGGTAACAACCAGCAACCTGCAAAAACTCAAGGGGAAGGATGAGGGAGAAAAAAATGGGAAAGACAACGTGCTACTTCCTTACACGTGTCATAGCACTTAGGCTTTTTTGCTCTGTAAGTGTTAAATCCAACTGGTCTTGGTCCTTTTCCTGGCCAGCAGAAGAGAGGCCAAGACTTCGGAGCTTGTGGCAGATACTGACTGGTGAGTGCAGCAGAGACCACAGAGCAGGTGTGACACACAGGTGAGCTGTCATCTGCAGCCACGGTGACACAAGGCAGGGAGGAGCTGCAGTCACTGCGTGTAGAAAACATCCATCTCCAAACCTGCCCCAGCTTGCAAGCGGCGAGGGCTGAGAAGTGTCCTCCAGGTCAGCAAGGTCTGCCCATGGGCTCACCACTTACTACTGCTCATTACTGCCCCGTGAAGACAAACTGAATGACCACCCCAGCCAAGATTCTGCCGCAACAAGCATCAGCAGGGCAGCTGTAGGACAGGCAGCTGTGCCAAACCCACAAGGCTTCTTTCCCACCTCCTGGCATGAGAAGAAAAAAGTTGTGCTTCAAGGAAGGTATGGACAAACACAGAAAAGGCACTGGAGGAGAGGAAAAACCAACCCCTTAATGCAAATGTAATTTATTCAGCATGCTACAAAAAATGCAGTATAGCGACCAGACCTAAAGAGATTATAAGGTACTATTTATTACAGCAAATTAATACTAATTTTAAAAGAGTAGATAAAGTAGGTTCTTATGTGGTCAAACAACACTAGAGGCAGAATTTGGCTTTCCACTAGCCTGTTACAAATCTTGAGAATAAAAGAGAAAGGTAAAATTAGTCCAGAAAATGAACTGTGAAAGTTGGAAAATTCACCTAAACTTGTGAATTCTGAGAAGACCAAATTAAACAAAAGAAACAGCACAGGAAGAGAGCCTTCCAACGGATGAGCTGAAGAGTCATGCAAGTTTCTTATTTTATCTAAAAGGCCTCATTGGTTTATCAGAAAAACTTATGTTATTGTTCTATGAGGATATTGTAATTTCTGTGCAAATATTCTCAGTTGTGAGAGAGAAAACAGTAACAGCTCCAGGTGCTCGTTAACTTCTGGACAAGACAGGGTCAAGACTTTCCAACATAAATTCCAAGTTCCAGTTCCTACTTGGTGCTAACTTAGCATGGTACCTCTTTTGGGTTTTGTTCTAATGATTCCTTGTACCATGAAATGGAGCTAATGAGTAATTATCATCCTTTAACAGCCTGAAAAGTGAGTAAAACACAACTTGTAATTTTCTTCATGCTCATAAAATAGGCTATGGCACAGGGAAAAAACACCAAATTTTGTTTCTCCTCATCCCTTGGAGGGTTACCACTTAATAGCAGTGATACACTTTTTTTCTTAAAAAGTAGTAAAGAGTTAAATCCAATATGAAACTCTCACCATTTATTGAGAAGGATATTTTAAGTGATCTTTTGTTTGTGCTCAATATATTACTGGCCAATATAACAGCATTATCTAAAATCAGAGACAGCGTGTTAAAAGAATGCCTTACAGATAGCATTACCTTTTAGCAGAAGAAAACCAAACCCAAGCACAAAGGCTCGTGGAGGACAAAGATGAAGAGAGAGCATAACTATGGATAACCAGCACACTCCCAGAACACGGCATTGGCAGTGTAACTGAAGGAATTCCTGATTCTGTGCTGGTGCTAAGTGAGCTTACATCTTAGTAAAATAAAAAGTCATCAGGCACAGGAAAGAAAAGGATCATTATGGTAGGCAACAAATGGCAGCTTGAGAAAGGTTCCAGCTAGTGTCTGAATTTTCCTCCGCTCTAGCCAAAACCCAGCATGACCTCAACACACGACCTTTCAGCACATGCACAGCCTGAAAAAGACCTCCTGCTGCTTTGAAGCTCACTGTGATGAAGGTAGAAGCAATATCCCTCCTCCTCTCACCCCAGCAAAAAAAAACCCACCCCAAAACCCAAAGAGGAATTAATATGAGCACAATGAGCCCTGGCCCTTTGAGGCAGAGACAGTGGAACGTCTTGGGATTTCCTACCCAGCATGTGCATTCCCATTGCAAAGCAGTGAAATTCTTAGGGCTGTGAAACTGTGCCACCTATGTGATCTTTCAGGCAGTTTTAGGGAGTTGGGTAAATGTGATAATTCTGTTGCTGTGGTTTAGTTAAAGATGGTTTCCTGTGAGGCTGGGTCTTCAGCACATAAATTTCAAAAGAGAGGAAAAAAAAAAAGAAAAAGGCCTGACAAACAAGCTAGACACAAGCTTAGACTCTCCAGGAAACCACAAAATAACCCCTCTGAAGACTGCAGAAAGTGCTATTTCTGTGCCTCTATCATCTTTTAAGGAGACAAGAGTGGAGGAAGAAAGGCTAGAGAAGAGAGCACGAAACCAGAGCTGAATGAACACAGGCACAAAGGAAGGAACGACTGGGGAATGCCAAACCCTGCTGAAGTCAACAGGAATTTCATCAGCAGCTTCATGGATCTGGGGCTGCACACAGAGGTGACAATCCTTCTAGACAGCAACAAAGACAGACAGGCGCTGTCAGCATGGGAGCCACGCATGGGAATGCCCCGTCGAGATGAGCAAGCTCTGCATGAACGGTGGGCTGGAATTACCAAGCTGGCTGGAGCTATTGCAAGGTTAAGCCACCACAATCAGACTGTGGTTGAGGGATGCCGATATTTTAAGCGGGTCTTCTGCATAGCAAGGAAGACAAGTGAGGTGTGGAAATTGTTAGTGGGATACCCCTTATGCATCATTAGCAACATGGGCCTTCACCACAAGGGTTTGGAAACCTCATGGTCAAGAGCAGAAGTTGGCCTCAACACTGTCTGTAGCAGAGGTGCTCTGTACATGCTCTGGCTCAAAAGCTGTAACTGAGAAACACATAGCTGGCAGAAATAACAGGAGTATGGTTTGTTTGCCTCATTTGGTTCCAACACTTAAAACTGGGCAACATCTCAAAGAGACCAGTTAGAAGAGGGAAAGCATATAGATCAGATTAATGGCTCTTAAATGACAATGAACTGATCTTCCCCTCTGCTGTTCCTCATGGTTCAAATTCATTTTCTAGCAGTGAAAAAGCACAGAATGCTGCATTCATTAGGCTGAACTCCAGCTTTACATTACACTTACACTGCTGGAAGCCACAGGCACCTAACAAATTTCAAATTATGATTGCACTGCTAAGAACTAGAGCAGAATCAAACACTAAAAATAGAGAGATATCAACTGGTTAAAAGACCTTCATCTGATAAAGGCAAACCAGTGCTTTGCAGAAAATTATGAGAAAACTCTTCCCCATACTATCATTTTTCAAAATATTAAGTAAAAAAAGCTCACTTAAACATTAAAATAAAAATATTGAGGAAATCAGGTGAAAAATTTATCCTGTAAGAAATTAAGTACAGAGCTTTTTTCAGCATAATTAACACATTTCATAAACTAGTATCTTGAACATTATAGTCTTTCCATCAAGTGACAGAACCTGTTTGACTGTAGTTCCAAATATATTCACATTTTGCATTCAAATCGCATGACTTCTTTTTAAAAAACTTACATTTGCAAATACATTATGGTAGTGAGGTAAAGTTTGCTTTAAAAAAAAAAGATCTTTTGTTCCAAGTGAAACAATAAAGCTACCGGCGGAAAGAAGGAAAAGTACCTTTTCTTCTCATAACAGGAAAATCTTTCTTAGGAATAATGATCAGCTCATATAAACACACACAGAGGCTGCTGGCTTGATGTATGAGTAGCTTCTGTTTCACTATCACTACAAAAATGTTTAGTCCATATTTAGATAGGTCTTTGGTTTGAACACGAAGAGGATCCCCTGGGCGAGGTAGGGTTGCTCCATGCACTGCTCCAGTCACTCTGGCAGTGACTTGCTGCATTGCTTTCACTGAGTCATTTAACTCCACATTTTACCCTCCTGCTGACCTTATGAACACCACACATGCTCGCAGCATGGATGTGAATATGAAAAGTGCTATTTCAGTGCAAAATAATCTTACAAGAGCATTATTTTCTGGTAGTTGTTTACTAGCATGAACAAGAATGAAAGATTATTAGGGTTGCATGTATGAGCATACTCAAAGTTAAGAAATTACTCTCTCCAGCAAAGCGTCAGTTCAGCTCCTTTGCATATGCTCTATGCTGCTTATTTATATCATCACCAGGAGACTCTTGCTTCATTGAAAGCATAAGTGGACTTAGCTGGGGGCAAGATAGCTGCAGTGAAGGAGACAGCAGTACACCAGGCATCCTCTGTGTGGAGAGAACTAAGAAATCTCCCTGCAGAGAAATAAGAAATCCTAGGAAAATCCTTCCTCCTTTGCCGGTACTCCCTATATTTCATCTCCTCAAACACAAGGGCTCTGTACTTGCTTCAGCTGAGGATGAGCTGGTATATTGTGCCTGCAGCAGGGAGGCTGTCTGGGTTTGGACTGCCTCTCTATCCTTCCAGCCTCCTGCTCTGGCTCAGGTCTACTTTCCATGGCACAGATATGCTCTCCGACAGCTATGTTTTCTCCCCCCTGAAAAGGGGTCATAAGGCAGGACAAAGCAGCAGGACGCTGAGAAGCAAGGCCCTTCCTCTGTGCACCTCTGCAGAGAGCCATGTCCCAGGAGCAGAGGTGTGCAGCTCATGCTCTGGGGGCTCAGAAAACACAGGGCAGCTCAGAGAACGAAGCTGGCTTGGCAGTGAAGGGGGATAAAGCTCGACTTAGCAGTGGGGACGGAAGGGTAAACGTGTGTATGAGACTGAACGGAGCCAAAGCTGGCTTTGACAGACCTTGGCATTTAACTTTAGACCAAATACCATTACTGCAGTGGTACACCATACTACACCATTAATGTACACCATGACTCGTTAGATTATGTTTTAAGGAGCCTACAAGTGGGAAGAAGCCAGAAGTTTGACAAAACAGATTAAAAAGCACTAATCAAAGAAGAGGAAAGAAAACAAATGTTTGTGTGTAAAGTCTTGGTGCCTGTATTGAATATGGAACAAGTAGGCAAGGACAGAGAGGTCATTACACCACAGATCAGAAAATGAAGTTACCCAAAACACTAGTCTGGTAATCTTTAACAACAGAACAAGAAAAACACATTACTATGACTTCACCAAAACATACATGCTCTCAGATAAGCGGTAGGCTGAGGAAGTTAAGAGTAATATATTCTTGAGCTGCCAGAGCATGTGAAAAGGTCTACTCCTTATTGAAAAGGAATCCACTAACAGCAGGCTGCTTCCATCTTCACCTCTGTCCAGTAACAGGCTGTGTGCAATAAAATGACACAGCAAGGCACTCCATCTCAGGGTTATACAGCTGCCACCAGTCTCCAGTCTACTTTATTGCAATGTTTTCGCCACAGCCAAGCCTCACAAGACACTCCTGGCTATAGGCAGGTACAGCAAAGGAGAGCATAAAACTGAGCAATCTGGTCAGAGCAGATGTATGGCACTGGGAACACAGCATGGCTAAAGCTGTGGCAAAGTAGACAATTATTGTGCTACAGAACCACAGTCCAAAAAATGTTACAGAACACGGAGACATCTCTCGAGTTTTAACCAGCATAAGAGAAATCCATTTGACAGTGGACAGAAATGTTTTTGGGGGACACGGACAGATACATGACACCACAATGACTGGCTGGTTTCTCTTCTGAAAGAGTCTCTCAATTTATGTATAACACAATGCCTGCAAAGAGAAAGGCCTCAGAGAAGTTACTAAGATACTACAGCCATTGTAACTTCCACAGCTATGGAGAAGTGCTCAGGGGAAGTGTGCACTGAGCTCCCAGCAATTGTTCTAGAACAGTTCCTCTTCAGATACTCAGGGCACAGTCTAGGAGCTATCAGAGCCTGAGTGGAATTCACCTGAAGAACCCTGGACATGAAAAATATGACTTATAATCATCAATAGCTGCATGCATCTGAGTGGAGATGAGGATGTGGGAGGAGGGAACTGCAGTCTTCCAGCTTCTGAGAAGAGGAGGAGGAAGTACGGGGCAGGCGCCAGCTGATTCTGCTCCCTTACACTGGAATGGGGAAGAAAACGTTTTCCTCTGTTCTTCCTCTTTGGGGACTAATTCTCAAATCCACTGTGGGACAGTTGGGATCCACCATATGGAAAAACACTGAAGTAAAGCAAAATCTGCTTCAAGAAGGCTGAACAGAAGTTATCAGAAAGACAGAACACACGCGTGTGTCTGTTAAAATGCGCTAAGTAGATGAAAGAATGGATTAAAATAAATCACCTGGGATTTGGCAAACTGTTTTAAAATGTGACAAATCCACAAGGGGCAGACCAGCATCATTCTACAGGTACACAAACCCTCCCTTTGTCACAGAAGCTGCATATGGAAGAGCCAGATTAGAAATGCCTGCAGCACACACAACTGTGTGCTCACTCACCCCATCTGAGAAAGGGGTCACAAAAGGTCTTCTCCCAGGATACAGTACTACCTAGGAACAACACTCCTGACGTTTCCTACACAAGTGGAGCACCTCTTTTCCTTCACAACAAGATTAACACTGTGACAGCAGAATCAGTCCCATGGAAAAGGAAATTTAAGGAACAAAACAGTAGCCAGTGTTCCTAGTCTTGTCCAGAGCCTCTTCCCCCTCCCACTGTCAAGGTGTATCACCGGGGCCTCTCTGAAGGGCCTGTGCACAAACAGATGTTGTAAAACAGAAGAAATTCAAAGTTCACGTGCAGACAAAAAGCTGTGAAATCTCTAGGAGCAGAGATGCAGTGGGAAAGTTTACATGTCTGCAGTGCTGGGATGGATGATGCCTATTCAGGAAGGAAAAAAGAGCTTAGGGCTGCGCTTCATGCAAAGTGACCTGAACATGCAGAGCTCTGCAAAGCCATAGGAGACAAACTGGTGAAAAACTTATAGGTCAGGAGGAGAAAGGAGGCCACCAAGCACAATAGTGTGACGAGTGTCTGCCACAGACCACTAAAACTGAGAAAGCAATGGATGAAATCAGCCATCATCAGCTGGGAGAAGCCTTTTGATTGCAGGCCCCATTTCTCCCTGGGGCTCTTCACCACTCCAGTATCTGCAAAAAGGAAAGGCACAAGCAATCCGAGAGAACAATCTTGGAGGACAACTTTATGAAAAAAAAAACCTGATAGACAAGTCAAATAGGAGAGGCACTCTGCTCAATCTGCTACATATTAATCAAGGTGAACTAGTTAAGCTGTGAAGGTTGATCACAGCCTTGGCTGCAGCACTCATAAGATGGTGAAATTAAGATCCTGAAAGAAGTGGGGTAGGCAGGTAGCAGAATAGAGATCTTGAGCTTCAGAAGAGCAGATCTAGGCTCCTTCAGGGAATTGGTAGGCAGGATCCCATCAGTGGCTGAGGCAAAGGGGCCTAGGAGGGCCAGCTGATCTTCAAGAACAACCACCCAAAGCAGAACAGCCTGTTCTGGTGTGCAGGAAGTCAAGCAAACATGGCAGGAGGCCAGCTCTGCCCGAGGGGGAACTCCTGACTGAGCAAAAACACTAAAAGGAAGTGTATGTGAGGTGGAAGTGAGGACAGGCTATTTAGAAGGAGTATGGACACAATGTTTACGCACATAGCAGGACAGGAAGGTAAAAGCTTCTCTAGAGTTGAAACATGGAAGGGGTGCAGAAGGCAACAAGAAGTATCTTAGCAACAAGGAAAATGTTGGTCCATGGATGAAGGGCACAAAAAAAGGCCAAGGTTTAAAACATCTACTTGACTGGGAAGGTCTGCTCTCAGACCTCCCTGAAGGCAGTGGCACAGTCTGTGCAAGTGAAGCGTGACCCAGAGTAGAAAAAGAGTGAATTAGGGACCACTTCAGCAAATTAGATATCATGAAAAACAGCAGGAGGCTGGACTAGATGACTTGCAAAGGTCCCTTCTAATCTGAACTAGTCTTGATTATAAATTCCCAGGGACCATAAACTCTTTTGCTATCTAAAGAACAATCAAGGCAGAAGTGTCATCTGAGCCTATCATCTTAACCACAGCTGTGACAAAGCTTAAAAGCTGCTATATTTAAAGACAGAAGACATAATATAACAATGCATCCTAGAAATGGTCATATTAAGCCTGCTAACAGTTCTCATCCCTATACACTATATTGTCAGATGCTGACAGCCCTAGAGTTATGTTTTTAGACACCAATATGTCAGGTGAGAACAAGATGGGGCCAAACATGGTGCTGCCCTCTAAACCATATCAGAAAAGCTGATAACATCATTGCTTCCCCCTATTACCAAGGGGTGGACATCAGAGATTTGGCAGCTGAATATTTAATCCTATATTGCTCTAATATTAAAAAGCCCCCAAGCCCTCAGAGCAAGCACACCCATTGTCTCAGCAGTACTATAAACTCATTTAGGATGTAAAAGGCAGTAACAACTTCCATGTGGAAGACATCCTACCCTGCTGTTTGTGTTTGCTAACTTCTCCAAAAATACCTGAGCTCCCTTTAAGTTTGGTCTGTAGGATGCAATTGCTAATATATTAAGAAACCTTTCCCAGAAATCATCAGTATCCTGCTGCACTGTCAAGTGGCATTATTTTGATTTAATGCCAAAGCAACCATTAGAGCAAAATAGGGAAAAACACCCCTACAGGGCCACCTTTCAGAACTACTTGGATCACGGTAATAACCAATTTGAAGGAGCTAGTCTGCAAACACAGACAGGGATACTGGCTCTGTGAAGGGAACAAACCAAATAGCATGAAAATAGGTATATCATCAGTCCTCTCTAAGGTCTCTTCACTGAACCATCAGCCAGATAACTTTTTGTGTTTCAAATTCATCATTATCTCACAAACACGGAAAGCAACAGTTGTAATTATAATTTTAAAATAAAGCAAGGTCAAGCAATAAAGCAAGACTGCTGCAATGGCAGCTACACGCTTAGTCCCAGTGCTACAGCAGAAGGGAGCTGAGCTGGAACAGCCTGTGCCTTCAGACAATGGAAGCTTTTAAAGTCCAAGCCTTTTACAGACCCTTCTTAGAGGCTGAAACATCCTCAGCTGAGTACATCCACTGATAGATGCTTGCTTTAATGAACTGAAAGTGTTGACTTCCCATTGGTGCGTCAGATGGACTTTCTCAAGCAGTGGAAACAATTGTCTAGGCAGCACTTGCGTGGCGCTGCAGACACTACTGAGGCTGCTAAAGTACCTTTTATAATAAAATTGAAACTATGAGGAGAGACCATTCATTCTTTACCTCTCAATCAGGAAGTCCACTCATTCAAGCGATCATCAGCTCGTGTAGCAAAACACATAACATTCACACCATCCTTGCCACTCCTCCTCCAAACACTAACTCACAAAAAGCCGCTCAGAGGCTTCCTCAAGCCCACCAGGAAAATCAGCAGGGGCTTTTTGTAGATGTAGCTTATGGTAGTCTAAGGTCAACGGCTATTTTTAGCCAGGGAAAGCCCACTGCCATTTATTTATTATTTCCTTAGTGTAACTTACACAGAGTGAGTAGGTTAAAAAGGGAAAGGCCTGAGACAACCATGATGTAGCCAAAATGAAACAAGGCTCCTCATCAACAAAACCAGCCTGAGACAATATTAACAAACATACCACGCCACATGCCAGAGCTACTAAACTATTCCACCATGAACAAACTCTACTATTGCAATGCTCACACCATTATTGTCACATAGTAGAACAACCTGCTGCGAGAACATGATCTCTACCTCAAGGCCGATGTAAACCAGGTGCTTCACCATCCAATGTCCAACATTTGAAATACATTATATGAATGCAAATTGTCATGAAAAGCTGCTTACTGCAGTACCTGGAAATAGAAAATCTGGATCCTGCTCTCCTCCCATCTCTCCCATCCTTCAAGTTCCTCAGGAACTGAGGTTATACCTAGCTTACTAGAAGAAACCTCAAACAGTTTGAGTATCAGAGTACTACAAAGGTCCTAGCAGCAGGCCAAGATACACGGAAAACCAAGTCTTTTCTCCTCTACCACTCTCACAGGGATGGGTGGGGAACCATGTAGAGAGAAAAAAGCAGGAAAAGACATTGAGTTTTAAACCAAGGAAGGGAACATACTTTAAAGAAAATGGAAAATTTGGAATGGCAATGCTGTTTCACTTGTAAATTCTTGAAATGCATGGGTTAATCCCCCTTCTTTCTCTAGAACTTGCTTAGAAGCCATGAGATTGCTTTTACCAATCCAAAGTTCAGACATGCAAATTGAGTCTATAGTTTAGAAAATAAATGAACGATAAATAAAATACCAATTTATTACAACCAATAAACGCATGAACAGTTTGCCCAGAGAGGTTGCACTCTGTCCTAAAAGGTTTTCCAGGCCAAACTGGATAAAGACACGAGTAACCCCAGCTGATCTCAAAGTTGAGCCTGCTTAAAGCAGGAGGTTGGACTGGAGACTTCCCTAAGTCCATTTCGATCTGAATTGTCCTGTCCTCTGTTCCTGCTCTGCAGCCTTCCTGGGTTCAGCCTCTAACTAAAGAGACCACCAAACTCTTCAAGCCTGGCAATACAGACATGTTTATGTGCAGCCTTCAGAACTAAAACTCCCCTTGCAGGCTTTCCAGCCTTACAATATTAAAGCAAAGAAGTCATTAACCCTCCTGTGCAATAAAATGGAAACATCAACACTGTGATCATCTATTGCCAGGTCGTGCAGCAGCTTCACTACCCTACCAGCTTTTAGGGCTAACGAGAAACCACGATCACAGTGAGAGTCACAGCCCACGGCTGGCACTGCAGGCAGGGGGGCAGGAGGTGGCATCTTGCAAGAGACATGTCCTGAGCCCATCTCCTGGAAGCCTCAAACCAGACTGAGTCATATGGAATTGAGTCAAAGTCAAAATTTGAAAGGGAAGCCCAAACCCCTGCAAAATGCCTGTTTCCTGGTTACCAGTAGCCAGCCCTCCGCTGGGTGCAGGCTCTCCCCGACCGCCACCTTGTGTCCCCTGAAAGCACTGCCAGCAGGGCAGGGTGCTGCACCAGGAGTCCTCTCTAGTGCTTGCCACCAGCCTGCACTGGTCTGGGCTAAACATTCATCTTCTTAATTAACACAGGGAGAAGTGCAATTAAAATTCCAACCACCTCTGCTGCTGTCATCTGTTGTTCTCGTCTGTTTCTGGCTAGCAGCACCCCTGGCTAATTGCCTTAAGGAACCAGATAGAATTTATAGCACTCTCTTTGATGCTCCATTGGTTCTCCCATTTATTTTGACAAGAAGAGCACCTAATGCATTTGCAGCTTTTTTGTTGCCTGAAACTTCACCACTTTTCCACCCCCTCTTGGTTACACAGACAAAAAGTAAATCAAATTGCACCTAAGTGAACATTACCTTGAAAAAGCACTTTAACCTTTCAGGTTAACCTTTGGGTCTTACCACCGCTAAAAAAGTTACAGCTTTTGCAATCCTGGCAAGTTCACTCTGGCTGAAACACAGCAACTAATGCTTTAATCTTCTGCACAGATAATGGCACCTCTTAAGTCATCTAAAAGCATCACACACTCCTTGCAGGAATCTAGCACCTAGTATCCCGTCTTGCTGGTTAAAGGGAAACTATTTTCTCACCTGAAGACCAAGAAACTGGAAAGCTTTTTTTTTTAAACAAAGCATCAAATTTGAAGCTTTTTACTGCGAATTCACTATTACAAGTCAATTTTTCATTCTATTGGAATAAACCTATTCCACCAGACCGAGATGCTTAAACACACTTGGCCAAGCTCTTTGCATACATGTGTTCCCCTTCCCCTCTGTTTGCACTGCAGAAGATGATTTCAACTCGCTCTACACTTCTCAGTGGGAAACAGCAGATTCAGCAGCTGAATTAGATGAACCCATTCTGAGCTGATCATTGGAAATTAGCTCACTCCCATGCAAATGAGTACATCTGCTATGAGACAAGGATCCTCACTCAATGCAAAACTTGCTGCCACTGATGAAAGCTCTCAGTTTCTTTCTATTAGCAAAAAGTAAGGTGAACAAAATAAGTCATGTGCTTTCCTGGAAATTCATTTCTGGTGGGTAGAAACCATTGCCATTCTACACAGTAGACAATCACTGCTGGAGATCACATTTCTACCACAGCTGAGGAAAGCGAGGTCCTGTATCTTTCTAAAGATACAGTTTCTAAAGCACTAAACATATAAGCCAGCTGATTCCCTTCCTCATACACAGGATGGTAATACTGCACCAGTTAGAGAGTCCACACAATACTGTCCTTGGAACATAAGCTATGCCATTAATTAGCATTTAATGTTCCCATCACCACACTTAATAGTTAATGAAAATTCCCCCCCATATGTCTATTCCATGCTCTAAAGACTAAGCACCCTCCAGGGCTATAAAAGAAGTGTTTAGTAATGACTAAAAAACTGATACTTGGTTTTAGAGTCACTTCACAGTTCCGATTCCCACAAGGAAACATGGTCATGTGTGATGGAAAACACCAACCAGATTAACCTGACATGGTAAGACAAAAGACAAATTGAAACTGGCCCATAGAAAACTCAGCACTACGGGTCTGGACTGCAATCTGGCCACAGCTGTGAGGTTCCTGCTCCCTGATTCATGAGAATCCACCAAGAGAGGTTACAACAGACCAGGAAATCCACAGCTCCTATCCATCCCAGCGACTGTCTCCTCCAGCACAGGACATGCCGTTACTGTGCCAGGAATGAATGAGGTAAGAAACATCAGACCCCTCCTCTTTCTCTCATCCAGTGCTGTTTAAAGAACACTAGGAATTTTACTTCATTTCGACCCCACCGAGCTTGCTCACAACACGGCCTGCCTACAGCACAGGGCACTCCATCTGTTTTCAGCCACATAGCTGTCCTCGTACGACGAGAAACACTGCAGTGTGATGGTGGCATTTCAGGCGTGCATGAGATAACAGCTTAACTGAATGAACTAAAAACCATAGCATTAATTCCTAAGTTCTGCTGTCAAAAAGGCTCAGGAGCACATTTCCACTTACACAACCCAATCGCTCCTCAGGTATTTCCAGGGAACCTCAGCCACAAGGTCTGTAGTAGCAAGAAGGATCAGTGAGATGGTCTGGGAGGTGGTGTGAATAAACAGGTGAGGAAGAGAATATTTAGTGCAAAAATCACAACACAACAAGAGGCTTCACAGTGCTTCTCCTCTTTTTATCCAGTGATAGTTCTTGTATAAATCCTCACGATATAAGACAGGCTTGTAATTCAGTCACAGCCTCAGGACTCTGGGTAACTGGGTTCAGTTTCAAACTCCATTTCAGACTTGCACTGTAGCTGGGGCAAAGCTGCTTCATCTCTGTGCTGATGCTTCTTCTGTAGAAAGGAGTAAAGTCGTAGTTGCCTCATGCCATTCCTCCCTCATCTATTCCAGTTGTACACCACAGTGTCAGCTTGGAGACATCTTTACCACAGTTCAGATATTCATGAATGATACTCCAAACGACCAATTTCAGTGCAGTGATGAACTACTGAATTGCACGGGTAACACTAAACCAGAACTACTGTCAGCAGGTTAAGGCAAAAGCTATTTAACAAAGAAAGTGGATTAAAGCAGAGTCCCTTCCCAAAAGAAAGTAACAGACTTCCAGAGTTGTGCAACACAAAAGATTGCACTAAAGATAAACAACAATCTTCTTTTACATGCTTTACAAATCAAGTTGAAATGCAAAAAGTAATTGCTAAAGATCTTAGGGTGGAGAGAAAAAATACCTTATGAAAAACAAAGTACTTAAAGTAGCTGTCTTCCCCTTCATTTACCCATAGCTACATAATTTTGGTTATCATACAAGATACAATGACTGAAGTTGTGCAGAGCACAGCACTTCCTCAGCATCGCCATGAAATCACACATCTTACAAAGTTTATGCCTATAAAAATGTTACCACAACAAAAATTAATTAAAGAGGAAGTAGGATTTTAAGAAGTAGTCTCTGTGCAACATTTAAGGCTTACGCATTTAAAACATTAAGACCAATACCACTTTGGAACATTGCACATTAAAACACGGCATCCATATTTACACACAACTGAAATAAGTAACACGTTTGTTTTTCATACTTGTGCTGCATTATCTCCTGCGATTTAACAAACAGAATGCATTCTAGGCTAGGCCCAAAAAGAATTAGGTTTTGTGTTGCTTTTTTTTTTCCCTCCTAGTCATTTCAAAACACTGTAACTTCCACAATTTCTCAACCAGCTGCGCTGTTTCCTCATTGGGCTACTTTTGTTTGGGTGATTCTGTATTACAGCAACATTCAAGATTGCTTAAGTGCTTAACGGCTAAACATTACAAAGTTTAATTGACATCAAAACCAAATTCAGTGTATAGATGATAACCTCCCAGTTTAAATACATAAGTGAGGGGGGTTTGGTTTGTTTGTTTGTTTTTTAAAAAGAAACTAGGCAATAAGCAAATTCAGCCAGCCAGTCCGGAGATTTTGATCTAAAACTGTATTTTGGTTCCAGCTATTTTTAATAAGTGCTTATCCCACATCATCACATAACACCATGCTGACATATTGATGGTATGAGAAAAGGGAATTGGTGGAAGGCCATGCCAGACCTTAGCTGTTCCTACACTGCATCGTTTAAAGGATTCCAACCCAAGGACAAACATACCTTTGTATGGATAATGACTTCAACATTTTAAGACTTGTCTTCCATGTTTAGTCTACTTGCATGCATCACACAGATTACCATGTCCTAGTTCAAGGCATTGCCAAAATCTGTCTCTACCAATGCCTGACTCCTACGCCTAAGATACTCCAAGACACATAGAGATGACGCTTCTATTGCACAAGTGTAGATTAGTGTCCAAAACAAGCATCTACATGAAGAAAGAGAAAAACAATCAGGCTATACTGGCTAACACTGTCAAAAACAAGAGATTGAACGTTCAGACCACATGACAAGATGTCAACTCTCTCCAGTAACTCAGCTGTGACCAGTTTTGATTGCCCACTGTTAAGGTGGGTTAAAAATGGGTTTCAGAAGAGCAGTTACCACAAGGACCACAACTGCTGCTCTTTGAATGAACTGAAATGAAGAAATACTTTGGAAGAGACTAACAGTTCTGATGTGGCAAGACTATTTCTCACACTACATAATCAGTACATTGACCTGCTTAATTCTTGCATTTTCACTTGTTCACCTCACTATCTAGCATTACGTTCCCAGCTGTAGCTCAGCAGAGAATTTCAGAAACATCTGAAACCTCTTACAACTACGTGTGCATTTACATAACTCTTTCACCAGTGCTCAACTACCAATTATATTTCTGAACCATTTTATGAAGCAGCAAAACACAGTATGGAGAAGTTGAGTGATATACTTAAAGCTTTGTCAGGTTGCTTGACGAACTGCTTTGCCAGGTGTTAAACAAAAGCCCTGTAGTATGAGTAAGAAGAAACACATCACATAACAGACTTAAGCCTTTTACCTTACAATTCTGTAAGAACACTGACTCAGTGTATCTTCACAGACATTATTCCAGCTCCTCAGAATTACACTTGAAGACCACAAGCAGTCCCAGAATTTATTTTTTTTAATAAAAAGATGAACAGTCAATACACAATTCCATGTCTCTTGACTGAAAGAGTCATGACACAGGAAAGACTCATGATACAGAAAGGACAGGATTGTCTGCAAGACAGCCTTCAGAAAGTTCCCCCACCTGGTGAAACATGTAAAGCAAGGCCAGTCAATGTAAATGACAAAAAGCCTCAGAGGCAGCTGAGGAGGATGAATGACTGAAACAATTTCACTGTAGACCACAAAATGGCTTGGGCAAGTGACATGTATCACAGTTACATACTGAAAAGGTTCATTAATTCTTTAAATGGACTTTTCAGACATGCATTCTGAGTCTAGGAAGGAAAGTAACATTACATTTTAAAGCTTGTAAGATAGATTGATTGTACAGGAAGAAATAAGTAAAAGCCTCTAATGGTAGCAAACTGCACTTTCATTACTCTTTTCAAATGGAAGAGTTTGTTTACTTGTTAACTGGAAGACAAAAAGTTTATCTGTAGACCGTTACAGAAAGTAAGAGTACACCCAATTAAGAAATCTAAGAGGTGAACTTGCATGAAAAGATAAAGGCAACGGTATTCTTGCTACGTTAGATACTAGTGTACTAGGGCACACTCTCTTCCCTTCCCTACTTTCAAGAAACAGTTCTAGCAATCACATCTTTCACAGTCAGCAAGACCACATACCTGTGGTCCTGCTTCCAGTCATGAGAATTCACTCCCTAGAGCGAAGAGCTCATACCCTGATATAATCAACATATATAAATGAAGAGGCTGATGTAATTAACAGGGCTGATGTTACTTAGAACTTGTCTTTCCCTGTTAGTGTGTTAAGATTGTTCCAAGGAGACTCCTCACAAACTGGTTACTTCTAATTTGCCTTAATAGAAAACAAACCAATTAAAAAAACTTGAAAACCTCAATTTAACTGTCCTTAGCAATACCACAGAATTCATTTAGTAGTCAAGCAATAAATGGACAACAACCTGTCCAAGGTCTTGAAGACAATGCATGAGACCAGGTATGTCTGTTCAAATATCTGACTTCAAGGACTTGATTCCTGCTTTTTTTCCCTTTTTGAAGAGGGTTTTGCTGATTATGTATTTCCAGTTAACATGGAACCACTCCTCCATGAGCTGATGCCAATGAGTGGTTTGCAGCATTAAATCTGCTGAAGCAACAGCAGGCAGCAACACACTCATCTGGCCTGATGACTTCAGCATTCCAGCTTTTCCACTCCAGGGCCTGGGATTCAATTCTCTGATTTCAGTCACAAGCAAAACAACCTTAGACAACATCATTGCACTCAAAAAACCCCTCCAAAATCAGTCAACAGCCTGCTTAAAGGAAACCAGGATGGGAAAAAAGTCTAGACATCTTTCCTTCAGAAAAATCAAACTTGTGAAAGCTGCTTCAATGACAACCTTTGTGTGGAATGCATGCTAGTTTATGCAATATAAGCAAAGTAATAATTTGTGAGTACATCAGTAGATACTTTTATTTATTCTTCCATTTAATACTAGAGGTCACTTTTTCTTCACAGATATTACATCTCCCCACTGCATCCTCTCTTCATAGATTGCAAGCTGGACATAAGTATTACTTGCAGTAAAAACATTACCTTCTTGTATGGTCCTTGTGAGTTAACAAATTTGAAATTGTCAGCTTATGGGTATTACGGCATCATCAGAGATGTTGCTTTTAATTTTCTGTTCAGCTTCCAAAAAAATGGTGAAGAAAATGGAGATGACATGAAATTCCCAAATGTTCATCACTGGCAGAGGTTTGTCTTTGGGCGACTTCTAGAAAAGAACTGTCCAGTAGATCCCTCTTGACACATTGTGCCTATGCAGATCTGTGGATTGCTGTACTTCTGCAACACAGACATAGTGGAAGGAAAAATTAGGTTTAACAAACATCCAAACTACACACAATCCGCTTTCCTGGTAACTCTGCCCAAACTGCCCCTAATGGCAAAACAGAACTACGTATTTCTGACCAATAATACCTGGTGAAACAGCAATGTTAAAGGCTAGGGACCTGTGATTGAAGTGTGAATGCATGCTTTAAGCCATCCTAAAACAAAACATCCAAATTAGTATAAAGTTTAAGAAAAAAAATATAATCACCAAGAAAAAACAAATCAGAGAAGACACAATATAAATCTTCCCCCCCTTTTGTTTTATGTTTTCCACAGAAACGGAAACTGGATACCATCCACCTTAAAATCCTACTTGTACCTATCATCTTTATAAGCAAATCAGTAAAAACGCCAAGTACACTTACAGGAAAACACAGGTTTACCTGGCATGTTTTTCAACAGTTTAACGTAGATCCAGAGTGCATCAGTTTCTTCCACACCTCTAAGCACTGAGCTGGAAAGGCCCAACTGTACAGCTAAAAGCAGCAACAAAGCTGAAACTAAACACACAGACCTGTGAAGAATAGAAATAAGGCCCAGAGGTTTGGTGTTGTTACTTCTTTGTTCAGTGGAGAAAACAGAAGTGAAGAGAAAAACATCCTCCTTTCAGTGACAGTCACTTACACCAGCTGTCTGTAGCAGTAGTACAATATACAACATTTTTATGATTATTTAACATTTTCAGTTAATGACGAATAAGGTGACAGAGGACGGACAGGGTTTTAGTAATTAGGAAGGCATTTAAAATTTGGAAAAGTGGAATTTTTTAAAAAAAGTTCTTTCTGATGGACAGGAAGAGGAAGGGAGACATCCCAAATCAACACTTCCATGACTTTAGAGAATTCCCCTACCAAAGGTTTCAGTCTTCAGATTTCCTGCAGGTTTAAATACAGAGAAAGAGGCAAAGAAAACAAAGATACTACACACCTAATCTTGCTCAGATGGATGTTACAACATAGCAAGCAAAGGTTTGGTTTGTTGGTTTGTTTTTTCTTTAAGAACAGCTTCTTCAATTACACATTGCACACCCCCATTTGTACTGCAAGATGTTTGAAATGGTGACTATTAGTGTAAACGTTTACCTCAATAAACATTAAGCATTAATTTCTCCATCACAATACCACAGGATTCACACTAAAGTAAAGGTGAGCTAACCTTTCACTGAAACAGAAAGCAGCTTGCAAAGCCTTTTTGAGCAGCCATGAGCATAACAAGCACCTACACACTCAACAGTCACCATGTGAATTAATTTAACACACGAAGCTTCCTCTCAGCCAGCAGTGAGATTTGCATTACCAGCATGCTGAACCTCAGCTACACAGTTTTAGGTACCAATGATGCCACACTAAAAAAGCGTATTGAAAACTTCTGAACTCTCACTTACGTTACCTCAAAAAGCAGCAATAGTGAATGCCAAGTAGAGATGAGACACCACTGTGTAAGAGCTGTCTTAGAGCATCCAATATCAACACTGTTCAAGATACAAACATTTTGTGCAATTATGCCCACTTCCATTAAGAAAACACCTGAAAAAGTACGACCCTCTCGGATTCAGCAGCATTGATATCAGCAGACAGGCCTAAACCAGATGTGCCACCAGTCACCTCCAGAGCTTAGATATTCATCTTTCATATGGCTTAAGATGAGTAAGGAACAGGGGAACAAGTTACACTACAGTTATCAAAGCAGCCCATCTTAAAGGTGGAATTTTTCCCCCTTACAACTCTCATGAAGAACTCAAAATTTACTCAGTCATGATATGTCATCTATAGAGGTCTCCTCTACGCAAAGTTACCTTTGAACATTTTATCTGGATTGAATGCACCTGAGCTATGCAAATACCAGTGTAGAACATTTGTGCTACCAATAGGAGGCTATAGTGTTGAACCTAAACAGTCTTCACACTGCTACTTATTTAGGCATTAAGAAACATGCTCATAATTCAGCAAATGCTTAATAAAACCATTTAATGAATGGAGTAACAGCAACTAATTCAACAGTAACTAATTCATTTGCCCAAGGCCACAAAAGTGGTAGAACTGAAGCCAGTACGTTTAAATTTCCTGGCTCCCACACTGGTCCATGCTTATGTTCACCTAATTATGAATTTAGAAAAACAGAACTTGCCTTTAAGATCTCATCAAGGTGCAACAACAGCAGATCCATGGAGACTCATTCTTCGTGCTTTCTATGTAGTGAGTGGAATCATGGCAGTGGTACTGGTATACCATGATGGAGCATAAAGCAAATATCTTTGAAGGATATTACAAATACATACATATATTCCTTAAATGCAAAACAATTCTTCTGTTGTCTTAACCCAGAATTTCAAAACAAAGAGAAGCACATCATATTCATGTATCACTCTCTGAACAGCTTTTTTAGTAGAGAATAATGCCAACTTTCTTTCCCATTTACTAGTAAAGAGAAATACATTCCTACCCTAGAGAAGCTGGGATCTGCACCAGTATTTCTAGTTTTTCCATCCCATGCCTCAATTCGTTGAGGCCACTGATGTAGAAATTACTAGTGATGACATACACTGCCACCTTGTGTTCTCGTTTAGAACTGAAAAAGCCTGAAAAAGTTGGGATTTTATACAAACACCCAGCTTCAGCTGTTTTAACAGCTTTTGTTTGTTTGGGTTTTTTTTCACAGCCATTGTCCCACATGAGAAGCCTCTCCACTTTTACATAACTAAGAACTAACTCAGGCTGCAACAGATGCAAGCTTCTATGATCCCAAGAGACAAAGTTCATTCTTCTCCATTAACCAATGCAAGTATTTTCAACAGTGCATAGTTCTGCAGAAACAGCTAAGTGGCACAGACACTACCTCTTAGGTTTGAGATGCTATTCCTCCAGCACCAGCAAATGAATACATATACTACAATATTGCATTGACAAAAACCTAAGGCTAAGCTATTAATCCCTCCCTCAACCTAAATCTGAAGAACACCAGAAGTTGTCCCCTTTACATCCCTATGCTATACTTTAAAAACTTGTATTGTGTCATTCCCTCCTCTACAAGAGGAGACCAAAGGCCTATTTAGCTACAATGGCTGGATACAAGCTAAGCAGCTATATTCCATGCCAGCAGCACACACCAGGATAGGAGCTCCAGGGCCAACAATAGGGATGCAAAGTTGTAGATATCTCAGTGGTCTGTAGCCATCTCAATCCTCCTGCTACCTCAGGGCCTCAAAGATGGCACAGAAACAATCATTCACTAAACCCTCCTGGGTTGAAAGCTGAGTGTAATTACACTGTGTCTTGCAAAGCAGTCCCAAGCACCGAGGGTGTATCACAGAAGAGTATGTGTTAACACAAAGTAAAGAAAGAAAAATGTGGAATGATTCTGGGAAAAGGACATTAGTGTGCCTTGAAGCTGTGTTGTCCTTTTAAGTATATGCTGAGTGGAAGTCCTGTTTTGTTATAGACTGTCTTATAATTTGGGTAAGCACCTAAAGTATTTGGAAGCAAAAAGAAAGCTTTTGTTGTCTCTATTCCAAATAATAGTGCAGAGTAAGAAAAACTTCTACAAGTGCAATATCTTTACACAGACCAAAATCCTAAATTACCGGTTTTCTTCCACACTGGGCAGTACTATGCAACCTGTAAAACATTACCATATTGTCAACTATTTACATGATAGTAGCATTGAGTCCACCTACATCATTTCCGCACTGACATGAAACTGAAATTCTCTGTATTACCTTGTTTCTCACTAATTATTGAAACAGAAGCATTACAGTAATTCACAGAACACACAAACTTAATTCCAGCATTCAGCAGGATTCTTTCTTGCAGGTATCAGTTTTTTCCATCAGGTGAGCTAGCAAACAAGTGTTCAGAGGAACATGCTAAAGTTAAATAGCATTCACTGACCAATTCTGACACAAGATGAAATTCAGTTTAGAAAACCATTATTTTTTGGTATGTTTCTTCCCTTCTCCCACCCAATCAGAAAAAAGCAAGACACAAGTCTTCTGCCATACTAATGTATTCCATCTTTCAAAAAGAAAGACATGATTTTAATATTACTTAACAATATGTTAAAAAAGTAGCCAGTTAGGCTTCAGTGTTAATACAATTATACACTCTATAACAGATTTGATAGTGTGAGTACTGTTCTTTTTTAAATTTTCTCATTCTGCAAGTATTCTTACACAAGCTGGCTACAAGTCAGAAAAAAAAAATCAAAACACAAATAGCGTAACTTGTACACTCTTAAACAGTAGATTGTGAAAGAACTGAGGAAATACTTGTCCCATAAGAGCCTCTTTTTCATGAAGTCATGTCAGGAGAATTGTGGAGCAGATGAAAGCACAACTGACTAGGTCCATTCCTTTGTCAGGAGTCAGAATGACAAAACATAGCTAGATGCAGAAGTGACAGGAGCCACTGCAGATGATGCAAACTAGTATTTTGGCCTCCACCCAAGCCTAAGCAATTTAAAGTCTTTGAGGCCAAGGCATTCAGAAGGAGATGGAAAAGAGCTATTGTTCCAACTCCAACAGCATACAGCTACAATCAAGTAAGTCTCACTCACAGACTACAAGCACACAAGCTAACAAATTCAGGTAGAAAGTGGCAATTTTTCAGTCCGCAAGAATTATCAGGCCAAAGGGTTCAGTGCAGATCCACACAGCACTGGGGACAAGGCAAGGCAGTACTGGCTCAAGACCAGATAAGCTCTCAGCACAGCAGGACAGGTAAGTGGAGTTGTCGTTCATTGATTCCTGCAGGGTTCCCTCCCCATATTGTCATTTCAATGTGCAGCAAAGGTGGTTTTTTTCAAGCTAAAATTGGACCAGTTGATGGAAAGTCTCTGCCTTGTCTGTCTGGCAGAATCCAAGCAGAATCTGAAAAGAAAGAAGCGATAAAGTGAAACCAATACACTTAAAATCAAACCACAGGTGCTTAACCCTCTTCTGAAGAACAGCTCTCATTCAGAAAGACAAAACATCTTAAAAAAAGCATAGCTAAAAAAATCACTTCTCCATCACTCAAATACATCATAAACCAGTCACTTTAATGCTCAGTACCATTAGGTGTATTCATGGGAAACTAGCACATCCAGCCAGCATGAATGAACATGAATTTGAGCAGATTTCAGTATTATGGAAGAACATGCTACATTACTGAAACGTGAGCTGTCTGCTCATATTTGAGGAAATTAAAGGTAACTAATGTGATGTGTAAATCCCAAAAGCAACCAAAATGCACAGAAGAAAAAAGTTTCACAAGCACGGGTCCATATTATTCTTTTATTGTCACTGTATTAGCATCCCCTCATGAATAAGTCTTCTAAGTATTACTTCACATTTTACATTTCAGAACTTTTTTGTTGAACACTTGACACTGAATATAGCATTTTTCAAATTTATTTTTTTCTAAACATAATCAGTATTTGTTCTGTGCAGATAATAAAAAACATTCACACAAACTTCGCTTACAGAAAAAACTTGTAACTGAGAATATTTTGAAAGCCTCAATGAGAACCTGGGGGGGGACATACATGATTCTAGCACTCGCTTCTGTATTTGTGCTACTCAGCTATGATCTGTGTTGATAAAAATGTCAGCCAGAACAGGACTTGCTACGTTATAACTCAGTACCACACAGGCCTTTTTGCTAGGAGTTAGTTACTAAGTTGTGAGGGTCTTTTTTTGGTTGGTGTTTTTTAATTTGTTTGTTTCTTAAACACAGCACATGGGAAGAAGCACAACAGCTTTATGTGAAAAGATTACAGCACTTTACCTTTTAAAATACTCCACTTCTCGCTCCGTTTCATCCATCTCCACACTGTCTAGATCAATGTCTTTGGGTAGAAACACATCGTCTACAACGGAAAAAGGATGACACTACATTAGATTCTACAGGAGAGGGGAAGGAGAGAGGAAGAAGCTTGAAGAAGCTGCATTAAATATGTTCTTGGAGAACTGCCTGATGTAGACTGTTTATCCATATTTAGGCTGAATTAACACAAACTTCTAATTAGAAAGACACTTCTTGAAAAACCTTATACTAGTACCTCTGCTCAGCCTTTAAGGAGTTACAAAGACAACAAGGAAGAGATGACTCAACAGTAAATTTACAGATCATATGAGTTGCAAAAGATGCCATAAACCTGGAATACACACGAGAATGGTCAAACTATAGAAAGGGCTTGATGAATCAGATAGCTAATAGTGTTCAGCTGCCTGAAATTTATTTGCCTTACTGCAAAAAGGCAGCTTTAGAAACAATTAAAAATTATATTTATAAAGAAAAATATTTCAAGAATTCTAGGCTCGTAGAGCTGCTGTACTCCCTCTCTAGGACGTGATCACCAGGCTGTGTCTGCAAGAGTTTAAGTCATGCTACCTACAAATAGAATTTTTTTAAAAAATGTTTTTTTTAACATATTTTAACATGGCCTGAATTTAGGCCTCACCTATAGCAACAAAGTCTTTAAAGTCTGTTGGAATATTGTATTGCCTCAGTGTATGGTCTTCTTTTGTATTTAAAAAAAAAATGCTTCAGAAAGCTTAAATTTTTGTAGAAACCAATTTGAACATTTCCCCCTTAAATCTCTTTTCTTACTACATATGTAATCCAATCTCATTTCTGAAGCAGCTTCAGAACACATTTGAAAAAGTGTGAGACACAGAAACGAACTGAAAATACACAGTAGACATCACGACTCCGAGAATCCTTGATATTACGAAAACAAACAGCTCTTCTATGGGCATTCCTGGCAGTTCAAAGGTTGCATTTCTTTGCTGTGAAACTTACTTCTGAAGAACCAGAAAGTCCTATAAACACAGGGCTTTCATATACCCCTAATTTTCTTCAGCCTCTTCATAACAAAGACTTAAAATACCCTGCCAGAATAAATTTCTTTAAGAAACAAAGATCACACTAAAAGCAATGATGTTCGTTTCCTTAATGCTTCATTTTAAAACTCAGTTAAAAAAACCCTCAAACTTTGTTACCCTCTTTTCATGGTCTTTCAGTTACCCTAGTTCTAACTTTTTTTCTTAATTGATTTTTGTGCTTTCAGCCCTTTGGTACGTGAACCCTATGTCTTACAGAAACTACAGCTGAGTGAAAAATTGTATATTACAGTATCCTTCTTGTAGTTCTAAAGTCAAAACTACTCTAAGTGGCAACCCAGTCCTACTTCCTCAGAGAGCAGCACAACTACCCCTTTATAAATTCAGAGACATGTCCTCTTTTTTTTTCACATTTAAACATCAGTTTTCAGAAATTGTAACTATATTTGATTTAAGCAGCAGAAAACCATGGTGAGGGGCAGGGAAGAGGAGAAGATACAGGAAATTACCTAAATTCTCCAGCAGTAAACACCCTCCACCACTTTTATCCCCCCTTCAAATGTCTCCAGTCTTCTCTTTCTGCTCCTAATACTAAAGTTTTGTCTTATTCCAGTGACTGGAGTACATTCTTCTTTGTAAATTAAAACCCCCAAACCCAAACACACCACAACACAGTATGCAGAAGAACCTAAGGTATCAGAGGAAAACGTTCAATGCTGTATTGCTGCTCAGTTGTCATGGAATGGAAACACCAAATGCAAGAGTTGAAAAGAAAGACTGGTGGGCAGGCTCAACCAACCATGAAACCACAAACAAAGCTGGCTCCACACCTAGCACTTGCCACAAGGACCAGTTTAGTTTACATTTTTGCAACAGAAGTTTAACAAACTTAAGTATTCTGAAACACTGGCAGAGACTGCCAAAGAATTAGGGCCTGTATGTCGAGGTGCTTTTCAGAAAGAACAGCAGTGAGAGCTGCAGTATTAAGTCATTCTGGTGAACAGACATTCAATTTATGCATCGTTACCACTCAGCTACTGGGTGAGCCCAGGGGAATGACGAGGTGCTCCGAGCAGACAGATGTCTGTACTGCAAAACTGCCATCCCAACTGACAGTCCAGGTAGGGATCAGGTATATGGAGGAATAAACTGGTGCCCAAGAGTGGCAGCTGGATTACCGTGCTGACAGAACCAACCAGCTGGTGCTGCACGTACTCCTCATAGAGTCCATGACTGGTTTGGGTTGAAAGGGACCTCAAAGATCATCTTAGTCCCGACCCCCTGCCATGGGCAGGGACACCTCCCACCACACCAGGTTGCTCCAAGCCCCATCCAACCTGGCCTTGAAACACTGTCAGGGAGGGGGCAGCAACAGCTTCTCTGGGCACCCTGTGCCAGTGTCTCACCACCCTCACAGGAAAGAATTTCTTCCTAATATCCAATCTAAATCTCCCCTCCTTCACTTTGAATAACACCCTCTTTCTCAACTCTGGTATTAGCTGTTAGATGTTTTCAGGAAAGCAAAAAAATACATTGGGAAGAAAGTTATGCTAGCTCAACATGTTCAGGTCAAATCAATCTTCTGTGGTTTTATTATTTCTATCAGATAAATAAAGTCTGTTTACTAGCACAAGCAAATATTCATGTGGAGAAAAGAGTCAATATTATCAACTAATTAACATCCCACTAAGTTTTCATTCTAGCAAATAAAATATAGTAAATTAGTGTTTGTATTTACTTCACCTATTAACGTAATGAATACATGAAAGGAATTATTTCTACTGAGAGAATGCCTATTTATGAATGAATGATCATTCTTTGGCTTTACAAACTCCTTATTTTCCTTGCTCCAGGCATAGGGCCAACTTTAGACTATACTCTTAATGCTGTATGAGAAACAACTTTGCTTTTAAAGTAGTTCAAAATGGATTTCAGCATAATATTGATTTATTTTAATTACTGATTTTAAGCAAGATAGGCTTTCTTAACTGACAAAATCCCCAAGTAAAACCAGCAGCATATGCGAGTTTATTCGTTCTCTAAAGCATCCTACGCCTCTTTAACTAAAACTATATGCATATCCTAATTTTTATAATTACAATGACTTGAGTTTTCCTGACACCAGCTTTTCTGTTTCTCTAATTTACACTGTCAAGAATGACTAAAGACAAAGACTTCAAACTTCTAGATTTAAATGGTAACAATAAAAAACAACTTAAGTTCTTCAACTTTTTTTATACACTTACCAATGGAATTGTTGACTTTGTCTCCTTTTTTCTTCTTGTTTTTCTTGTTCTTGCCTTTTGGTTGAGGAGAATCTGCAAGTATAACCTTATTATTTTGTTGCTGTTCACTTGGTGAAGGAGATTCACTTGTTACGGGTGCTTTCTCTTCCTTTACATGGTTCAACTGTTTTCTGTTGTTATTGTTTAATTTCTTCTCCTCTTTTTTAGGTTCTGCAAGTGTTGGGAGCTCTGCTGCTTTTGCTTTGGATTCTATTTGGTTTCTGGTTTTAGTCTGAATCTCAGCTGCTTTGGGGGATTCAACAGGCTTTTTTACTTGTTCAGCACATGGTTTGTTTATCTGCTTTAGTTTCTGTTTGCTGTTTCCTTCTTTGTGTTGCTGCATAATATCAAGCAGAAAAGAGAGGGGCTCATGCTGCTTTACACTCCCCTCTTTCTGATAAAGCAACTTGGAGTCTCTAGTGTTTACAGGATTGGATAGTTCACAGCCTGTCTCGGAAACCGGCCTCTGTTCTGTATGATTCACATGTCTTGACAGTGAACTGGAGGAGGTCTCTATCTTTTCTGATTGCTCAAGTGTACCATTCTGAATGTCTTCGGGTGTGTTTGGGACAGATTCCTTGACTGCCTGGCAGTTTCGAGTAAGCATGTCCACCTTCTGACAGTCTTTACTTGTTCGTTCTTTCTTCTTTTTCTTTACAGCCCGCAACTGCTGAAGTTCTTGAAGCCGTTGTAACTCCTGTTTCAGTCTCTCTTCTTCCTCTTCTTCTCGTCGCCTCTGTTCCTCAAGCAACTGGTGATGCTCCCTCTCCCTGGCTTCTGCTTCAAGTCGAGCTTTTTCTTCAAGCTACAAAATAACAATAGGTTTATTGAAAGCGACAAACATTCTGGAAATCAAGAGTTTAGTGATTATTACTTGTTTTCTCTATCCTAGGATGTTATATATGAACACACTTAATACAGAAGCCTGTGTAGAAAGCAAATCAACTATTTATACAAAAGCTTCCCTTTAAAGTACATTAAAATCCATTCTATATTTCTATTTTCTGTGTTTCTGTAACATATCTGACTTGTTAACACTGTTGATCTTCTCTTTGTTACTGCTAAGCCTAACTCCATATCAAAGTTTCCTACAACCACAAAAACCTGCTAAAAACAAAACATTCAGCTTCATTCTCAACAACTGTGTGTATTACTAAGGTAACTCTGGTTTGCATCATGTAGCACCGTTGACCTGCTCTCTTGCTATGGTAGCAGAGTTTCTGTTTCAGTGTTCAAGAACATTAGGAAGAACAATCATTAAAAACATTTTACAGCAAAATACTAAGCACATTAAAGCTACATTAAAAGTTGTCAAAAATAATAAGGATGTTATGGCTGACAACAGAAAACTTTAAGCTCACTAAGCACATGAAACAAAGACACAAGGGATTTTTTCCAGCTGTTACTGCAAATGCCTAAACTTTGCTGTGCAGCATTGATTAGCAAATGTAAACAACATTAGCAAAATGTAAGTCATACACTGAGAACAATCATGTCCATTTATTTTCTTGCACATTTAGAAATGCCTGTATTACATTACTTTTTCACAATTATAGAAGTCATGCAAAAAAAACTATGAGTATCTTCCACTTCTTAGGCACAGACTGCACTGCAAGAGCAAAGTGAATTTTACATTCTGAATTTTATTTATAAATAACTCACTAAGCCCTCAAGTTGTTGATTAGTGCTACAACATGAACATAAAGAATATAACTAATGAACATTAGGTCTTCCAAACTCATGGAAGCAGTTAAAGAATGCAGAATTAGTGCCAGTAAGGAAATTCACGAACAAGAAATATTTACAGTGTGGTCACACAACCTGCTTACCAGAATTCAAAAACATTCAGCAACCAATCTCATTGTGCCTTGAACTTTATACTGGTATTGCAGTAAGAAAAGCCAATTTTCTGCTTGTTCAACTAAATAAAAATATGTATTTCCTCTATTAACTCAGCAAATATTGTTTTCAAAAAATAATGTCAGCGTTACACATTGGAATTTTTTAGAAATGATTTTGCCAATTTCCATGTGAAAACAGTGTGTAATTTTTTTCTTCACTGCCCCCCCCTCTCTGCAGCTTGCCACTTCACTCCAGCTTGGGATACCCCTTCATGTCATCACGTGGCACAGCACTTTTCAAGCAGGACAGCAAGGTGTCCAGTGAAATCATTCTAACAATATAAAATCTTCACTTTTCAACTCTCGTAAAAGCACTGATCTCAGGCTTCCTGGCTTCCTACAGAGATACTTCATCATAATTATCCTAATAAAGAAACACTAATTTTCTAACTTCTCCCACTTTTAAATGTCAATTCTACAAAACAATAAAATTCTTAACATTTCTAACACTTCAAAATAGCTTTCTAAAGTGTGGGAAATTCCAATATGACTTGCAACAAAACACATGACAGTGACATTGTAAGGAATCTTTCCAGTTTACCATATAACTCCTCAGGTAGCATCAGAATGGCTAAGCTAGCTGTGTATATACAAACAGGTAGTGTACCACAAACTACACAGAAAACCATTATGCCATTATTATGAAGTCAGTATACAGTGGCATACTTACAGAAACTGCACAGATTCAAAAATATGAGGTCTAGGATAAACATACTTTTATGCCTTACCTTTCTTTGCTTATGTCTGGCTCGCTTGGCTGCCCGAGAACTGCTTACTGGTTTGGTTTCAGAGCTGTTTATAAATTGTAGCAAGTCTTCCACCTTTCGATGGTCAACAACACTTTCCCTTTCAGAGATCTGATCTGGTTTCTTCGGCTGCTCCTCTTTCCTTTTTGTTAGACGCAAGCGAAGCTTTTCTCGCATCTCTGCATAATTTCTACTGGTTGGTGCAGCTGGAGGCTGAAGGACACGAGACAAAAATTTAGTTACTAAATGTGAAAATTTCACTGACCTAGCACTTTTTAGATTTTGAAATTTTAGAGACCTTCAAATCACTTGGAAATTCCAAACCTGAATATCAAACTCCTGATTGCTTGTATGTGTACCTAAAGGTGTATTTAACAGGTAACAGACCAGCCAGCTTTGGTGCTAGCTTGTGAACTGTATTTTCCAACGGAAAGAATGACTGATCTTGTAGAGGAATGCACAAATGAGAACACAAAGAAATGCCTTTAAAAGCAAGGAAGGAGATTTCCATATTCTGCTGTGATTGGTATAGCACATATGAAAGTTTGAAAGGAACAGACATTTGTTGCTGCTTCCATTTTATATGAAGTGTGTTTCAGAAGTTGGGCCACATGGGCCTCTGGGCCATAACTGTGAAGGCCTGATCACCCTACGCTGAAGTGTGCCGGCACACCTCCAGCAGAGTCACATCAATAACTTGTTAACACTGCTGCAAGTTCAATCCTTGTGTTATGTTTCATATCTGTAATCCCATCTACTGCTTCTGCCTCTCAACTTCTCATTCCTCCTCCCCTCCTGCTGCCTTGCCCTCTCCCAGCCTACATCTGATCTGATGCCCATCTGTTCAGGGCTACACCAGACCAACTCTTTAAGTCAGCAAAACAAAGCCTATTAACTAAAAAATCCTGTAGCGGTCTTCCACTTCAGCAAAATGAGTAACTTACTGTGCCATCAGATGACTATAAAAGACATATCGATCATGGACACGGTGAGAACATGCAACAAGAAATGGGATCTCCTCCCTGCCCCTTTCAGCCACAGGGCAGGGGCATTTAATTCACTTCAAGTCCTAAGATGAAACTGCATCTCATCAAATACACAGCCAATAAACTGAGCTTTTACTTCAAAATAGGAAAATAATGCCAGAGACTCAAATTCTACTAGTTAACTGGTTATTGAAATAGACTATACAGAGATTTACAAATGAGGCCAGCAGGAAAACAAAAGTTCAGAAAAAAAGTAAAGTGGCAACTTAACAACTTTTAGCATTTCAACCTGTGCAAATGAAAATATATTATTATAAGAATTCACCAGACATCTTACTAGTATAAAGTTAACTTTGGATGCTTCAAAGTGTTAAGTATTAAAATAAAGAACATAAGGAAAAATATTTTGTATAACCTGCATGCTTTAGAACATCATAATTTCTTCAAAACACCCTTTAAATACAAATACAAGTCAGTGTCTATCAAAAAGCACCAGTAAAGAAAGTTGTAATACTGAAATAGGGAAAATGCAGTTTGGGGTTTCTTTTGATAAAAGCATAATATAAACTTACATTGCTTAAGTTCTAGGTAAGAATAGGGGTTTTTGTTTTTGTTTTTTTAAGTCTTTAACTTAAGTTAATGCTTTGAGGATTGCTATTTTTACAGTTGGGAGAATGGTTAATAAATTGCCACAAATATTTAAAAAGTATCTTATATTCAGTGTACTTTTACCCCAACTCACTGCATTATTTATAATTACACTGCTACAGATGAGTGCACGAATTTTGTAAAGTTATTTAAACGGCTCAATGCCTTTGTTTGCAGTTTCAGTCAAACATGGTGTCTACTAGCCAAGTCAGTTGCTTCCTAAACCTTTTAGTTGTTTTTATTGCTCTTGAATTGCTTTTAACTGGAAAGGTTGTTACAATTCTGAATCTCAAGAATCTCGATTAATTTTCAATTTTGGACTAGATGAACTCTCAAGGTCCCTTCCAACACTTAACATTCTGTGATTCAAAGAGAGAAATTCCTTTCTAACTACACTCCTTTTACTACTTCTCTTGAGTAAGCTCCAATGCCACCCCCTTAGTCGCAGTCTGATAAATCACATGCAATCAGTAAGTGACAAAAAAGCAAATAGAAAAATTAAAATCCATCAACTTACTCCTCCATGGCCGAAGAACTCACAGTAACAGCAGTCACAGTATTTGCCTTCCTTCTGATTTGTGGATGTTGAGGTACTGGAGCTATGCTCTGAACAGCTGTCTTCATCTTGGCTCTCCTCTCCATCATACTGTTGATGATCATAGGTGTTATTGTTCTCACAGCGATGGCCCTCACAATCAGGATCACTACGTCAAATTAAGAAAAAGCTTATAAAAACTCCAGATTATAATAAGGCTTCCGAAAAAAAAACACAGTTAAAGTGCATCTACCAGGAACAATGGCTCTCAAACGAGGATATCAGCACTCAGTGATGCATCAAATCCTAAAGCCTTCATCCAGTAGCTTGCAAATGGAGAAGCTCAAAACCAAGCAGCAAGATAAGATTATATATGGGAAAGTGATTTATAAAAACCTCATTTAGTGACTCACTGAACAAGCAGTTCTTTCTGGCCTTTAACAGGTAAAATAGTTTCAGAAGTAATGATTTTAGCTTTTTTTATATGGAATGGTTTTGGAAATGCTGACCATCTCATCACCTGTGGTCTGAAGTAAAAAGTGTTTTTAAAAAACTCACTCATCCAGCATCACTATTTCTCTACTCTTTTGTTAGAAAGATGAAAACAGGCCATAATCTGTCTTATCTGCAAAATAGAAGTGAGTTTTCTTTCTAATTTCACTTCACTTCACCATCCCCCCACTCCCTAAGTTTTTCAAGAATTAGTGACCAGAATGAAACATTGCTCAATTTCAGCATCCTAGCTAGGGAAAAGGCATGCAAAACCCTTGCACAAACAGGAGATCCTGCCAGTCAGTGCAAACATTCCAACTGATCAGTTTGAGTAGCCCTTGTGTTACTGTTTCTTGCCTGTTGAGAGCATTACAGCACCCAGTGGCAAGGTGGGATAGCACGGGCTAGGGAGAACAGATACAACTCTGTAGAAATCAAGGCTTCATTAGCTCTGTTGCTCAGGCACTAGATCTAAAGACCAGAGCATAAAGCAGCTTTTCCCATTATAGCACAGCACCGATTCATAGACTGCAGTAACTGTTTCTGGGTTCTCTATCAGTTCATTCCTTTCAATTGCTTTTCTCAGACATAAAGAGTTGGCACCATTGTCTGTCTGCCAAAATATATAATGCTACCAGAAGACAGCTTCAAGAAATCTCCTTCCAACCTCCAAGACCTTTAAAACCTTCAGAAATCAGAACATCCTTCCATACTACACCCACTGTATAAATGGTGGGACGGATATCTAAGAAGTCTTAAGTGCAGTCAGGAAAATGTATTACTATGTGGCAGGTTTCGAGACCATGTATGATATTTTTATGTTTTGAGCTAAATCTGTCTACAGACTCCTTAAGTTTTCACAGCTTTTAATTCCCACTTGCCATGTAATGCCGAAGTGACAGAAAACAGACACATTATACAACAGGTTTGTGCAGCAGCAGCAGCCTTCACTACTGACAACAAGAGAGTAAGAAAGAATATAGCTTGACTTATTTACCTCATGCCACATTTCTAAAAGTGAGCAAATGTTTGTTTTTAAGCTTCTAAACTCAGTAAGTAGAGTCTGTAATTGTAATTTTATCTGTAAAGTCTCACAACAAGTTAAGTACCAAGTATCAGGACTCGGTCTCATTTGCTGAACACGCAGACAGCTGCTCTTTCATGTTATGATCACTGGTTAAGGAGAAAAAGTATCTGTATTTTCATTCCCCTTCTATTGTAAAAAAGAACAACAATAATAACAACAACAAACTTACCTGCAGACACTTGGTGGGGCACTTACAGAGCTGTCTGTGGTTGAAGTAGGAGGTGCAACTGTGGTAGGACAAAGACCTGAATGAGGATCCACAAATCCAGGGGCTGTTGCAGCAGTTTTGGGGAAAGAAGGAGCAGCAAGATTTGGAAGATGTGGTGTAGAGGCTGGAGACAGTGCAGCAGGAGACAGTGAAGGAAGGGATGCTAAACTGGTAGGACTATTTCGTGGTGCAACTGGTGCAGAATGTCTATGGTCCTCTTTATTAATATTGTGAAACACCTCACCTGAATTGGGGAAAAAAGAAATAATTACAATCAAAGTAATTAATAAGTCTCCATTAACTACTCAAACAATCATGCAATGTGCTGGATATTTTCAGTTTCTGTAAAAATAAAGTAGTATTTCAATGCCTTTCTACTCAGTTCCAAACTCTAACACCAAGGTCTTTTACAAAGTTCTTTAATTCAGGAGTACAGAGATTGCAACTCAAGAGTAGCAAGAACAGTGATTAACAAAAATCATCAAGATACATAATATTACTAAAATAAATACGCATAAATCTTTATGGTTAGCTAATTGTACTTGAGTCAGTTGCTAAGCTCACTGAGAATTACAAATCCTTACCTATTGATGAAGGTCTCTTGGATGATACTTTGAATTGGTTGCTGCTTGACTGCACTGTAGTAGCCGTGCAGGAGACAGAAGAAGTGGCAGAAGAGGTTGCCATGACAACTTTATTAGCTTCCATAAAGGCATCCTGGAAATTGTACAGACATTTCTTCTTTGCAGCATTTTTTTTCTCTTTGCTGTCAGTAACTGCTGTTGCTTCATTGCTAGATGTAGTAGGAAGTGCTTCAGGTCTTATTTCTGAGAGTGCTGGTGCTAATATATCACTCCCTTCAATCGAAACACACATAGTAATTAAGAATAACAGAATTACAGAATTGTCTTTATGGTATTTAAAATTAAACATTCAATAATTTAGAAGCAGACAAGCAAGGATATATTGTTAGTGTTGGCTTGGTAGGATTAGTGAAGTGATCATCCTTCCCCTTGCTCTCCCCCCTCAAATAACGTGGCTTTAAAAAATAAATGTGCTAGGAAGTCTAAGGTTTGTGACTTCTGCTCTGAGAGCTACAATTTTAAGGACACTAATAAATCTGTGTTAACAGGTGGCAAAGATACTACAGATACATTTAAAAATTAAAACTGGACACCATTTTACATGCTAAGTATAGAAGCTTCAATATCTGAAGTCCAGTTTAGCCATGCAACAATAAGCAGGAACAAGACATCCTTCTATCAATATAGCATCATAAATCTTATCTTTACTTATTGGTAATTCTAGCTAACTACAGTAACACCTTTGCAATAGACCTTCCACACAAGCTTGCCATGAATCATCTGTTGGAACAGCTACCCACAACTACGTCTGTAAATGGATGAGCTATGCTATTAGGGAAGCTTTCTGGAGGTTTTTAGTGCCTTTCCTTTTAAACATCACTGTAGTAGTTCAACACAAGATAGTAGCAGATCGGTCTGCAAAAAGCCAACACACAAAATCAAGCTTCCTTTTTCACACAAGTCAAAGAAAATAAAAAGGGCATTTTAATATTTGCTATCACATGAATAGAAAGATATGTATCTATGTATCTTGTTATTTCTCTTCTGTTCTTTTCCACTTCAACCATTAGTATTTCCAAAGGCTTCCTGGCTTAAATTAATCTTTTGCTTGATTTGTCTCTGTCTTTTCAAATGACAATGCAGTTATCTCTGTGTATTATAAGTAGGATGTAGTACCATGTTACCAGTGCTCTTACGACCTTGTAGAAAAAAAAGCAGGCCTTTGTGGTGGAAGACCAAAAGTTATTTAAGTTTCCCCTTAATTCCCATTTCTTTGCAGTTCTAAACCTCTGAAGACAAAGATACCTGTACCGTGACCACAGGTGAAAAATAGCATGCTATTATTTTGCCTTTAGCATCCTCTCCCCAGTACATAAGAATTTACTTCTCAATTTTCAGCCCCACTGGAGTAGAAATGGCAGCAAATCTCTGCCAGAATCCCATCCTATAAAACCAGGATGATGAAACCTACCATTCCTGGAAGAGAGTGCTACACTCCATTTCAAAACAGAAGGCTTTTAACTAGTCAGTGTGAAGTAACAAACCCTCACCAGGAATTGTATCAGGCAAAAATGTAGCAGGATTCCAGTTCTTGTCATTCATCATCTCTGATCCCCAAAGACTTATAAATTTCGAGCTATTCCAATCTGGAGTGCTCCCAAAACAGCTTGGATAAATATGATCTTGGAGAGATGCATTGAATACTTGATGCTTGTTTGTATGATTCTGAACTGGAGCTGGCGGTAATGCCTACAAAAATAGAGAGCGTTTTTCTCATTAATATTCTGTTTGCTTACACAGTCACTCCAACAGCAATATTGAAATCATAGTGTTTCAATTGTGAAAGCCATTACAGAAAGTGTAATAAACAATATCTCCCAGAATGATAAAAAAACTGGTTGATTTTTAATGCAGATAATATGTTACACACAGTGCACGTATACATTTTATAATCACAAACATTACTTTTAGATTCAGCTAGCTCATGAATACAAAAAAAGCATTCTTCAAACATATTAGGGTTAATATATACTGGTAGGCTCTAATCTTTAATTAAAAACAGTATTTGTATGAACACAGAACTTGTTAGGAATTATTACCTTTCAAAGCCCAAGCTGCCAAAACCAGTCCTCTGTGACATGATAACCATTATCACATAAGACAATTGTGATAAAGGGATTAAAAACACTTCAAGATTGAAAATAAGCACAGTAGAATAAGAAATAAAACACTTATTTGAAAATATAATTTTAAAGTTGATTATATTCTTCTGCTTTTTTTCATCTCCAAATATTAACAGGTTCTGACTTAAAACTTAACAGGCAAGGAATACATCCTCTATTCTAACAAGCAACTGGGGAAAACAGGGAATACACACTTTTTTGTGTTTTATAGAGGCAAGCTGTTCTAGCTCATCCCATTTCTTCTAGGAGAAATTATTTATTCACATTCTAAAATGTAACTTTCTCTCAAAGATCTGTGGAATGTATTATGTTCAACTATTGTCACCTTTAAAAAAGCCATGGAAAATGGAGTTTGTTCTATTTTTGCGTTAGATCCGATGCAACAAACTACGCAGAAGTAGATACAGGCATTAAAAACATTAACTGAGTCCAATGACATTTTAGGCATGAAAATCTAAACACTCATGGCCAAGCAAACCACTTATATACCCAGTCTCTTTTTCTGTATAGAAGGATTTTCACTATCTGACTAATGATGAAGGTAGGAGGGACTGGATTACCCTGCATAAAAGAAAACTTGTATACATGGGTACAAAAAAACACTCCACAGGGCAGAAGAGCCTATCCATGATGAACCAAGCCTGAACCAGCAGGGCACATTAGCTCATTCGCTACCAGCTCTGCTGAATTCAGCTGGCTCTTCAAAGGCAAAAGCTCCCTAAAGCTTCAGCTTCCACATATGTTTTTCTAGCTCCAGCATAGCATAAATACATGGATCCCAGTTGGTTCAGGTGCTGTGCCAGAGCTAATAGACCTGGCCTGCATTACAAAGCCACTCAGTGCTAGCAGCCAGCTATTCCACATGGGGCTTTTGGTGTAGCCTTTGACACTGCGCTGCAGATGTTCCACTACACAAAGGCCTTCTGAAAGGAAAGACAGCAGAGATCAGAGACAGGAGCTTGAGTAGATTGCTACGAGGGATGTAAAAAGAGCTCTTGAGGGATGGCACAAGGTAGGGTACAACAATTAGAGGTTTGTGAAGAACAGCAGTGGGCTGCTGAGAAATGGCAAGTTGGCACACTGCAGTTACGGAAGAGCTGCACTGCAACAAAGATAATGGACACCAATAAGATGGGAAAAAACAAAGTGGATATTAAGAAGGACAGTAAGAATAAGTAATAGTCATCTTAGTGAACTAATCGACTCTCCCTGCAACCACAGGATTAGGGGACTGGATGAAAGGGAGATGCCAGGAACATGCACCTAATGACAAAGGCCTTGCCCGTTTCAGCAGCACCCACAGTTCTACCAATCTAAATACTATATGAAACAACACCACATTAATAGTAACCCTTGCTTTTGACTCATACTTCTGAAAAGCAGTCACCTGGTCCCAGTCCTTGTTCCACATCTTTCTTTTGTTTACTACTTACAAGTTTTGGGTCAAAAGAATTTTGCAGAACCTGTAAAAAAGCAAGTTCTCTCAAAGCACAAAAACACTTAAAAAAAAATCACTAACATTTTGAACTAGAAGTCTCAGGATATTATTGCCAAAATGAAATATTAAATTTTGACCTTCAAATATATAGGAAATGAAGATTTAATTAGTCCTACCACACTGACTAAAGCCCCATTACTGTTTCCACCACTGAAGACTCATTTGACTCCATGTTCTTTCTAATCACAATAAGGAAATTATCAGTCTTCCTGACAAAAGCTATCATCAGCCCTTCTGTATAAATCTTCCACCAGTTCTGAATCTGTCCTATTCCCCACCCCTCACTATTCCCTCCAAAAGGATTACTGTATACAGATCACAATTTAAAGCCATTTCCATGGTTTCATTGATACTTAGTACTCATGCAGTTTTATACAGGTGTACAGTATTTTTCCTGAGACCAGGACGCATCTATCTCCTTCGCCAGGCTTACCTTATTGTGTGTAAAGGGAGAAGCTGTGTACAAGGTGGGATGGATAAGTGGACGAGGCAGATGAGGAATTGTATGCAATGGTATATGTCCATGGATGTGAGGATAAAGATGAAGTGCAGGATGTGCAGGTTTTTCAGGATTCATAAACTGGTGACCAGCAGGCAAGCGTCCAGTTGCAAGAGCGGAGGCTGTTAGACCTGAGGCTTCTTGTTTGCAAACATGACATTCACAAGCATTTGGACCTTGGTCAGCCTATAAACAAATAAAAAAAAAATTTAAAAAATTCAATCTACTCGAGAGATAATGAAATCAGTTGTTTCCCCCATCCTTTTTTCTTAGTAACAATTAATATTATTTCATTTTGCATACATCAATATTTTCAGAGTGCTTAGAAAATTCTTTCATCTAATACCAATGGAAAAACCTTGTAGTGAAGTAAAACCACTAGTGGAGGATCTTTATCTTAGTTAAGAAAAGAACACCCTAAAAATTGACAGCATTTCATAGTATGCAGATATTTAGTGTCCACTGCAAGTGACAACAAGTGAGATACTGATACAAATAATCAAGAACAGACAGGAATAGGAACCTTGACAGTATTTGATTGTTACTAGGCAATTAATTATCCCACTATCACTTAAATAATTGAATTATTATATAAAATATTTCCACAATTTTCCAAGCATATGGAAGAACAGTATGTGTAGAAAGAAATCAATCCTTATTACTATAAGGGTTGATTAGCTGATAAAGTTGCAAGTAGTCCTGAACTGCATTAGGCAGATCACGGCCAGCATGTCAAGGGAAGTGATCTTTCCATGTTGCTCAGCACTGGTGAGACACATCTGGAGTGCTGGGTTCAGTTCTGGGCTCCCCAGTATAAGAGAGACATGGACATACTGCAGCGACTCCACTGAGGGACCACAAAGATGATTTAGGCCTTGGAGCATCTGTCATGCAAGCAGAGGCTGAGAGAGCTGGGACTGTTCAGCCTCAATAGAGAAGACTCGGAGGGATCTTATCAGTGGGTATTCCCTGACTGGGCAGGAAAAAGAAGAGTTAAGAGGACAGAGCCAGACTCCTCTCAGTTGTATCCCATGACAAGACCAGAGGAAATGGGCACAGACTGAAATACAGAAACCCCACTCAAGTTTGAAGTGTTTATTTGTGAGAGTGGTTGAACACTGAAACATGTGGTTCTGAAGCCTCCATCCCTGGTGATAGGCAGAACCCAACCAGACACAGTACTAAGCAACCTTCTCTAGATGACCTTGCTCTGAGCAGGAGGGCTGGACTAGACTATCTGCAGATGTCCCTTCCAAACTCAACTATTTCTGTGACTGTGTGAAGCAGAAATTTCTCATTAAAAGCTTCATAATTGCATCAACCATGAGAAATCCTTGCCTTAGTAGAACCTTTTACTGATCTACAGGTATCATTAGTCTCTGTTGTATCAAAAGGATTCAAGATTTTGGAAGAAAAGGAGCCCAGGAAAGGGCAGCTCCATCTTCTCCTCTCAGCTCAGTACTTTTTCCTGCCACTGTCATCTGACATTTCCCTGGAAGATGATTTTACCAGAGGCAATACATCAGGAACGCTTCCCAGATGCTCTTTTTCCCAGCAATGTGGCAGTGCACATTTTTCCAAAATGCAGCATTAGCTAACTTAGCTTTCTGGAAAAGAATTGACAGGTGGTGTTGTTCTTCAGTATGCCTTCCTCTCAGACACAATAACTCTTAATTATCACTTAAAAGCATTACAGCCTTTGACACAAGGTATATTTTAACAGCCAAAGATTTCAATAACCCAATACAATGACTGAATTAAGTGTATAGAGGAAAAATAACTTTCTCATTAAAAAAAATGAGTTTCATCAAGAAACCAGTACTAATCTACTAACAAATGAAAATAGATAAAAGATGACAAACAGTATGGTGAGATTCAAAATTAAATTCTGACCAACTTTGGGTACCGAACATGAAAAGGAATGCAAAAGGAATCCAAAGAGGATAAAGATACCGAGTAAATGAGCAATCCCCACAGATAATGTCAAAAAAAAAAATAAAAAATGCAGATGACGTGAAATTAATCACTTGAATGCAGCCCTACAAGGCAGATACTCAGCTCTGATTAGAAAATCAGACTAAAAAGAAAAAAGTAATTAAGAATTCCTCAGAATAATCCTGAGAAAACTCTTTTTCCTCAAAGAAAATAAAAAAGAGAAAGGTTTAATCTGCCTTTTTATCCTGCATTTTTGTTTACTTCCCTAAGGCAAGTAGAGTTACATAATCTCATTTGATTTTCCGTAACAAATGCTGAATCTTTTCACCAGTTTCAAACTGGTTTGACAGAGGTCTCAGCCCAAAGAAGTATTGTGCCATTGGTCAGCCATACACAGGAAAAAAAAATAAATCTCAACTTGCTGAAAGAAAAGTAGCTTAACACTCTTGAGACATGAGAAAACAACTTCCAGTGAAAGACGTTACGAACATCCTAACCACAGGGGAACATCTAGTGGGAGTTCCCACTTGACTGTTATCTAAGCTCTCATAAAAGTGACTGGTATGTTGTCTCTAAAAGCAGCAAACCCCTGTTGTAGCTGCAGGGTAACTCAGACTAGAAGCCACACAATCACAAAGACAAGTCCATTGGATGCTTTGCTTTGGTGCTCAGCTGTGAAGTCAAACACCACTACCTGCTGAGCTGACACTCCAGGCTTCGGTCACTGGGTGGTTTACACTGAAGAGCTTAATAATCTTACACTATTTAAGAAAATAAAAAAACATCAACTACTCCAACACCGATGCCATAAGTCATGCGATGGATTTCACTACACAGGGTTTCCACAGAGCAAGTTAGTCCTCAGGTGTAGTATTAAGAAATGCCTGCTAACGATTTACTTGCATCATTTCCCCCTTCTCCCCATAATTAATTTCAAATAACTTGATATTAACATTTAGCAAAGGCAAAGCTCAAACTTTCAAGAAAAAATGCTTCTTATTTTCTGTTTCTCATTCACACAGGCAGGAATAAACATTTTTCACCTTTCACTGAACCTGTCTTCAATATAATTAATATATTTCAGGTTTTGACTATAGGAAGATATTAGCCATGACAATATACGATCAGCTGAAAAATTTTAGGTATCATACCTACTGATAACAATACATTAACAGTTAAATATTTAGTTAAATAGTCATTCAAGCACTCAGATTTCAAAAGTTAATTTACTAAAAGGGTTTATTTTAGACTACTATACCTGTTGACTGGGGTAAGAAGGTGGTGGACTATCCATTTTTGCTTCATCTTTTCTTAATGCCCTTTTTCCTAGAGACATTTCCTCCTTTTGAGTCCCTGGTGGTTCACCACTGCTCTCCCCATCGGCTTCTTCATCATCTGCTTCTGAGGAACTGCTGCTAGTACTGCTCACCTGAGGAGACTGGACAACAGTAACTCATTAACATAAGAGTGGAAGACAGGCCTTTCTCCAGTGAGCACATCCAACTGCCAGAAAAAGATACGACACTGTAAATGCTGTACCTCATCTTTCAATGCCATGTTTTCACCTCCACCATTTAGCTCACTGTGAATTCCATTCATGTTGGCTACCACCTCTGCATCGTCATAATTATTCAGTGGGTAGATATCAGCAAATTTTGCTGATAATGGTGCAACGTCTTCATCATCACTACCACTGAGGGGAAAAGAGGCTTAGATAAATCACAGTGCTCAGCAACCTCAGTTATTATGAAAGCAGGTAGAACACCAAAATGAAAAGAAGTTGAAGGCATCACTTGTATATATGTTTCAATTAAGAGTCAAAGAATTGTCTTCCAAGTTGTTTAATTGAACTTATTTTTTCAAACAAGTAAAATCAAGCAACTTGCCATATAGTCCTACTGAATATAGTAGTTGCATGCCTGGACCAAAAATAAGATTCTCTGCTATTTCTGTGTAAAATATTTTCCCACTACTGTTTTCCAACCAAATAATTAATTTCTATCAAATTAATAATGTCAAGGTACGGATGACCTTTAATTTGATGAAAAGCTGTATGCCAATGATTTCCTTCACAGAAAGTGTGAAATGGAAAAAGTACAATATAAAATTAAAGTTTTTCCACACATTAAATGTCAAATCAGTAACAATAAGTAGGGAACATTGAGAAATTTGAGTTACTGTGGTATGTTCAACAGCAGTTAGTTCCTAGACAACCCCACATCTATGTGCTTTTCAGAATCTGCTCTAAAATACTTAAGGGAAATTTTTTACCTACAGATAGCTAGTAAAAAAAAAATGAATGTTTAATTACCTGCTCCAGGGAAGCATGGCAAAGATTGGTTAGTTCATGTTGCTACAGCAGTCCAAAGCTCTTAAAAGAGCTCTTAAAACTGAGCACTTTATCTTTTTGCATTCCATGAGATACTGTGCCAAAATTTAATTACATGATGGCACCATTAGGCATATTTCAAATGTGCAATGAGGAAATAAACCACAGCAGATATGATGAGACATAAAATAGCCCTTTGCCAAGGAGCTATGGTATTTCCCTAAAAATAAGCTTCTCTCAGTAAATAATACTTGGACTCAACTGTACTAGCTTCTGAAGCTAGTTTTGAAGCAAAATTGAACAATTTTGGACATTTTGGCATTAAAATAGTGAGAACTTACGGAAATTGCAAACCATACAATTAATATGTAGCTAAACATAACTGCTACATAGTCTCCCAATGGGAGATTACTCCCCAAATGGGGTCAGAAAATAAAGTCCTGTTATGGAAGATTAAATCACTGATGGTATCAGATGAGAAGGTCAATGTTTAATGGAAACTGAACTTAGTGAAGTGACACTGAACAGAAACATCCCACACATCTGCACTGTCCTTGTTCATCACACCATATTAACACAGGAAGTGAATGCCAATTCCCTTGACTGTACTGACAACTGGTGTTCCGTTAGTGTTCCCACCAGTACTGAAGTGAGGTTTTTTTTACAATATCACTTGACAGAGATGACTGCTGGTTAGCTGTACTCTGACCACGTACAGAAGCCAGCCTACCAAGCAGTTTTAACCCTTCAGAATTATGGAAGGAGCAGAAGCCTACCATTAGACTAATGCCTCAAACCTGACAGTCATTGTGACCTGAATAAAGGAAAGAAGCTGGCAGATACTTCTGATAAGGACAATAATTTTTAATACAAGACATGAGTCTTACAACTTCATCAATTCTAAAAGCCACCTAATAAAGACTTTTTTTGAAATTAAATTGATTCATATGAAATGACCATCCCTGAAAGAAAGGATCATCAGTTCCCTTGCTCAGTCTAAGAAAATGTGGTATTTTAAAATTATGCTCTGAATTAGATCAGTATCTGATGTCCTTGTAATTTCAAAGCAGGAAAGTATTGCTAGAAGTGTGTGTAGTGTGTACTGTTAAGTCAACAACTTTAAACATTTTATGAACTTCACAGATGTGTTTGTTTTGTTATTTATGTTTGTACAACATATAGCACTGAAGTTGTGGTCTGCTGACTACAGTACTACTATTTAATTACTTTCTGAGGCAAACTAGCATTATGTAATGATAGTCAGCCAATGAAACTTGCCTGCTAAGGTTTGATTCACTATAAAATTTTAAAACAGAAAAAAGAACTTACAAAGTTGGTGCAGAACCATTATCTGCGAGGATCAGTCTGGGATGCTGCTGAATTGTAATAGGCGAGCTGGAACCCGATCCTGAACTTGCTGAAGACATACTGGGTGGGCGAATCTCAGAGAGATAATCCGGAGCAGAATCAATCTGTAGTGGTAACTGGTTAATGTGGATATCATCCGTTATAGGAGAATCCATGATGCCACATGTTAAGATGTGTGAAAGGCTGCAGTCATCACAAGTACATCTGTTCAAGAATTAAGATTAGAGGTTTTTATGACTTGTTTAAGTCACATTCATTTAAAGTAACCACACTCTTTATTCCAATAATGTTTTTCCTTTTTCCTTGAACAAGAAATTAATGATTTATTATGATTTTGTATTAAAAACATGAGCTCACCTTCTTCTATAATTACAGTTGGGACAGTCAGGCATGCTCAAACGTGATGACAGCATGTGTCTCATTGTGTCTGTGAAGTTGTTCTCCCCAGCTAGTGCTTTCTTGTTATTAAGCTGAAGTAAATTATAAAGGAGATAGCTAGTAAGTGCAAGTCTACTTTAACACATTTAAAACATTAACAATTCAATGGCACATCATGCTTAACAAATTACATAATCAAAAAGGGTTCTCTGGGCAAAATGTTTTAAAAACAATGTAATTTTATGAAGGTGGTGTTTTGATCATGAGTGAAAAAAGGAAATAGTTCAAAGTTACAAGCAACAAACATTTGGCACTGAAACTCCTCCAAGAAAGTATGTTTCTACTATGAAATAGTAAAGTGGCCAAGTTCATCTCCTTGACTCATTGCTATGTGCATCTTGCATGGTATTTCTGCTGACACACTCTGAACTTGAGCAGTTCTTGTCTTGTTTCATGGTATGCACAAGATGACACTGCTGACAAATGGGGACAAAGTGCAAACTCACCCTTAGCTTGAAAAAAAGAACTGGGACTAATTCTGCAGCCACAATGAGATAGATTTAAGGAACAAAGTAGCTGCCCAAAAGAGGACTTGACTGCATTAGTGAAAAAATACAATCCAAATAACCTCCACCTGGCAGAGGCCTAATCCTGAAAGGACCTAATTTCATTAGATACCTACAAACCTTAGGTTAAACAAGGATGTTCCTAAGCTTCCATTTCTTTAGATGCCCAGACCTGATCCATACCTAAGCAGCCATGGGCTTAACAGCTCACTTAAGTCCAATTAGGATAAAGGAAAAAGAGGATTCTTCCTCAAGTCCTTTGAGGAGCCCTGTATACCAGATGTTCTAAAGACATGGATAACACAGGCTTATGTTCCTTATAGGAAAAAGTACTTACTGATGACTGCTTTGAGACATTGACAATTTAAGCTTAAGTTTATTAAAATGTACTGTCGTACTCTCTCTTTTTCTGGCTCATGAGTGGTAAAGGAACGGAGAGGTTGCCCATCTAGTCTTGACTCTAGCCAAGTCGCACCATACTCTTATGGAAAGCATGATACATACTTGAACACCTCTAGGCTACAGAAGAGTGTATTGCATCTTAAACAGTGAATAGTTTTATAAGGCAGGAACTTCTACTAGCCCCTCTCTAGCTACAGCTTAAAAAAGGAAGAGACTTCTGCTCAGCCTTTGCCCTACAAACAGGTATAGAAGCCATCTCCAGAGCCGTAACAGATGCAATCAACTGCCCTGCTGCCATGGCTCACTCTCCCCAGCTCACAAGGGAACTCTTGAACACAGTATTACCTATAATGTACATCAAGGCAGCTCCATGCTCAATGTATTCGCTGTTTTGGATCCCACTCTAAGGCAACAAAAATTCTCCTTTTATTGCATAAAATTATTTGACACCTGATATTCATTCTTAAGACTATGGTACTTATGTTTTTACCTTGTAGTAACTGAGATTACATACTATTACATACTTTTCTTGATTTTTGTTTTTCTGTAATTTAGCTGATCAAATTTCATGCCTGGCATAGTTGCAGAATTATATCACATAGAACTAGTACAAGATACTACACTCATATGTTTGCATCTTACAAATATACATGAAGCATTAGTATAACTTAGTATGGTGTAAAAAAAAAAAAATCAGTCCTACCTGCTCTTCAATAAAACGCCTCTGTTTAAAAAATTCCCAGTCTTCCTTTAGCATGCGTTGTTTTGTTTTCATTGCCATCTAAAACAGAATTTAAGGAAAACTCATTGATTCAATCAGAAATCCTACACTGAGGTCAACTGGTCTATCAGTTTGTTAAACATAGCTTGTCTATACTATTTTGAAAGTACTTACATACTCAGTCAATACAAAGTGTATTTTATTTGGTAGTCATTTGATTTGAGCCACTTAAACAAAAGATTTTATATTAACTGACACTATTTTTCAGTCTGATTTTTCCACTGTTGTTCCTTATGTTAGTATTCCTTTTCTTTAAATATTTTCATAGCATTTTCAATAAAATGTGGTTGGCATTAAATCCTCAACATCTCAGATCCAGTAAAATCCATTAAAACCTAGAGGTACAGGACTTTCGGCAAGGTCTCAACACAGGCTCAAGTGCAAACTCTGATGTACCACATGTGGAATAACCACTCAATCAAAGAGTCAAAAGAAACCAGAAAACAAAATTTAGTAGTGACCTAGACTAACACTACTAACCACTTCTATTCCTCAAGGTATTTCATGCCCATGATTTATCTAAGGCTGGAAAAGTATTTTATAATTACTCATCCTTGAATCACATCACCATAAATGCACAGAGAGCCCCTAACTTTTTGTACACAAATGGTATTTTTCTGATTTAGCAAATAAATTCACTCTGACAGAACCCAAAAGCTTCCATGAACTTTAACACAGCAAAACAAGAACAAAGTTTCTCCCGTTGTACTTTAAAACATTTTAAGAGCACTAGTTCATCAGTGAGGAAAAGCAACTATCTAGATTATCTTTTACAGTTCTTCTTTTTGTTTACCCAACGAATAAAAAAAAATTCTACCACCCTTAGAGAACATAACAAATTATTTCATAAAGATATATTAAGTGAGCCGAAGTCCAGCAGCAATCTTTTATATCACCAGCAATCTTTTTTTTTTCCTTCAAAAGCACACCTCCAGTAATTCACACTTCATCAAAAGTTCAAAGTCTTACTATTAATTTAAGTGTATTATTACTACCATCATTATTTAACTTGGGGAAAATGAAATTCTAAGCTGGGGATCTGAAAGAGTATTGTGTGGTAAAGTTTTGCCTCATGAATTTCTGAAACAATCAGCAGCATGTAATTCTAAGTACTACGGTGAATTTTGATTTTCTTCGCTTCAGTGAGGTTACACTAACACCAAAAAAATGAGTTCCCCAAGAGCATGTGTGGGTTAGTTATTTAATTATTTTTAAATAGCATGTATGAAATATTCCTGAACCATTGCTCCCACTTCTTAAACACACTAAAAGATACTGTAGAGTCTGTGGCCTAAACCATCAGAGATTTCACCTGGGCTGTACTACCAGTTTCTGAGCACCCTTGAGCTGTATTTGCACAGAGCAATACCCACTGATCTGCCACTTAGCTAAACCCTCACCGTCAGAGACAGGCACCTACATTCGCTACACATTGTAAGAGAAGACTTTAATGACAAAGAATGAAGTTTAAAAGAGCCAGTGCATTAACTGGGAGCTGCCTACTCAAGTCTGCCAAGAAACTGTCAAAGAAAACAGCATCACTTAAGTCTTGGTACTCTTCAGTATTAATGGGAACGGGGCCTGAAGCTAAAACTTTCCTACTTCCAACTTCACAGCCTTTCCAATACCCCATGTCTGCAAGTATCTTGAGTTATTAATTCCATAAATAATAGGATATCACTTCTCTCCCCTCTTTCTTTTCCCCAGTGAATATTTCAGCAGAGCAAAGCAGCTGCAATACAAACCACATGATTCAGGCCCAAGAATTCTGCTAGGGAGAGGGACATCAATTCAAATGCCATCAGAAGGAAGAATTTACACTTTCCTCTTGTACATCTACAATGACTATGCTACCACTGCTGCCCAAAGGAGAGGAGAGGTCCACTACCACTCTATTCCTTCCTCCCTGTTTATTTGAGGCTAAAAAGTACCTGAAATTGAAATCCATCAGACAAGACACGGTAAAGTAGACAGGCAGGTGAACAAGTAGTTTTCCTTTAATAAATAGATTTGATCATGAAACATAGCCAGCAGTTTGGTCAGAACTGACACATACCACTAGATCACCTGTAAGAACTCTGATGTTCATACACACATCACTGGATGCTTGTTGCTTCCAAATTTTAAACTCTGTATCAAATGTGAATAATTTGAGCATCCCAAATTCCACCCATGGAAATCTAATTTTCCTAGCCTGTTTCATTAGAAATAATAAAAATAATTCCACTTATCACAAGCTTTCAGCACCCAAGATCAGTGTTTCAATTACTTATAAAGTCACCGTAAGGACAAAACCAAATTATGCCCATACAACATTATTTTTTCTTTTAAGCTGACAGGACTGTAAAAAAATAAATATATATATTAAAAAAAAATCTCACACGAATATGGAGGGACAAGCAAGAAGCTCTCCCTGGGCTCTTGTGGAGCTGAGCAAAGGCATTCCTGTATTCCTTTCTTCCATGGGAGCCAGCAGTAAGAAAAAGGAAACACTTTCACACAAAGGATATATGACTATCTAGCCATTACTTATGGGAATGATCCAGATATACAGGGTGTTTCAAAAAGATGGGCACATTTGAAATGGACCTTCAATTGAAACTGGGTTCATCTTTTTGAAACGTCCTGTATTTAGAACCTCGAGGTAAATGTAGTCTAAACTTCACAAGAAGAACAGGATCTGGAGGTACAGGCTCCATACATTTAAACTGTCTAGTATTCTAGATACCCCAAACATCTTGCTCAGATTTTAACACGTGATGAATACGGGTGCTGATATGAATGAAGCCTTATTCTAAATTTTGTTACAGCATATACACACAATATAGCAGTGTATGAAGTTACATGTCTGTGCATGACACAACTGTTTTTTGTTGTTTTTTTTTAAAAAGTAGTATTTGTATTACTTGCAAAAGCTATTCAGGTTTTTTTTTCCCCAAGAACAAATAACATAGTGGAGGGTCCATTAATTATCTCTGCTAATGCCCTGTTTAAAATTTTGGGTATAGTTCCACAGTAGATAAATGATGATCATTCTTAAGTTCTCCTCCGTGTTGGTCTGCGTGTGCTAACCTTTGAAACACTAGCAATAAAACCTCATAGTTTTGTCTAGGCAAGAGCAAATAATGAACATAATTCACTGTTAAGATCCACAGTTTCCATAGTAGCTGGACTTTTGTTGACAAAAATATCACTGCAAATTCAGGTAAGATGGTCATATTGATGACATATTTTTGATCAAGAGAGTATAACCACAGGTTATCACCAACATGAGTGTTCTGGGTCTGGGGGAAGGGGGCTTTGGCAGCAGTGGAGGGCCACAAAGGTGGCTCCTGTGAGAAACTGCTGAAAGCTTCTCCAACTCAAAGTCAGACCACCTCTGGCCGAGGCTGAGCCCACACATTTAAGAAGGGGAAACCAAAACTGCTAAGAGATCTGCAGTGAAGAGAGGAGTGGGAGGTGAGAGAAACACTTACGCAGACACCAAGGTCAATGAAAAAGGAGGGGGTGAGATACACTAGACCAGAGCTTCCCCTGCAGCCTGTGGTGACACAGCATGCTGTCCCCCTGCAGCCTGTGAAGGACCATAGTGGAGCAGATGTGGACCTGCAGCCCGTGGAGGACCCCACACCAGGGTAAGTGGCTGAGCCCAGAGAGGGCCGTGACTCTGTGGGAAGCCGGCGCTGGAGCAGTCTGTTCCTAAAGGAGTCCCTCTCACAAGGTGCAGTCATGTCGAAGGAGTTTGTGAAGAACTGCAGCCTATGGGAAGGGCTCACTTTGGAAAAGTTTATGGAGGACTCTCCCGTGGGAAGGACCCCACATTGGAACAGGGGAAGAGTGTAAGGTGTCCTCCCCCTGAGGAGGAAGGAGAGGCAGAGATAATGTGTGATGAACTGACCACAGCCCCCATTCTGCTACGCCGATGCAGGGGTGGAGAGAAAACTCGGGAGAAAAGCAATTTAAGCCCAGGAAGAAGGGAGGTTTGGGGCAAGGTGTTTTAAAAATATGGTTTTATGTCTCATTGTCCTATTCTGTTTTGATTGGTAACAAATTAAATTGAAGTTTTCCCCAGGCTGAGTCTGTTTTGCCATGATCATAATTGGTGAGTGATCCCTCCCTGTCCTTATCCCAAACCAGGAGCTTTTAGTCACATTTCTCCTCCCTATCCCTCAGGGGTGGGGGGGAAGGTGAGCAGCCACATGGAAGTCTGCTGGGCCTAAACCACAACAACAGGGTTTAAAGCACGATTGTGAAAACATTTTTTCTACACAGAAATACCAATATAAAGATAGATATCTCCTTTAAAATCTGATGGTTTAAGTTTTAGAACTGTTACCCCTACACACCTCCTTTGCAGGATTTTTTGGTCATTAAGAAATAAGGAGTCGTCATATTAAGTTTCCCCAAATGGGAGAAGGGTTATTGTTTGGATCAGGATACAGACTTCACTAAGCAGATAAGACAGTACTTGTGGCAGTTGCATGGTCACTTGATACAGAGAAATACAGAAAAATCATTAAAGGGTTGATTTAGAAGTGGTGCAGATCAACCAGTCAGAAGCCTGATATTAATGTGACCACAGAAATTCCATCTTTTGGAAAAATAAGTGAATGATGAGAGCTGAATTAGGCTCCCTTTCTTACTGGAAAGGCAGTATCAGACAGCTGTGACACCCTGACACCATGGGGAAAATTACTTACAGTAGCACAAAGTGTGAGATGATGAAATTTTACTGAGCTGCCATCAAATATTTAGATTCACAAAAGCAGCCAGGCCAAGAGAAAACTTTGTAACTGACAGCTCACACGTGCAGACTCCAAATATAGAACAACTTCTAAAAATAAGTTATGTCCTGTCTCCATCTTGAAGGTACTGGAATTAAGGTTAAAAGTTCACTTAAATCTCATCACAGGGAACAGCATCTGAAGGACATTTACAGTGTACTGTAAGCCTTTAAAACATATTTGTTTTCTATAACAGTAACATAGCATTACTAAATTTCAAAATGGATCTCCATATTCCCAATGGTCATAAAGCTTCAAAATACAAGAAAAGTTCTATGAAATAATTGAAGATACAGGATTTTAAGACATTTTCTTCTAGTATACTTAAGATCAAACTAAACAGTACTCAAAGCCTTATCCTGAGGTGTTCTCAAAAAAAAAATAAATCAAGTTCTTTGAACAGGAGACAAAAATCACATGAACAATTCAGGAGAGTATAAACAACCACTTGCAAAACAAACAGATATTTCTCTGAAAATTAAGCATTGACAATGTAGGAGTCAGCACAATGTGATTTTTTTCTGAAACACAGCACAAACTCAGAAGACTCAGCTGCTGGAATATATACTTAATAAAAAAGGATAACTTCAGAGGTCTTAAAAATTTATGTAGTGAGACTCCAGAGCTCTGATTTTGACAGTTGTACAAAGGTCACCATCACATTATGCAACATGCAATAAGTTTTAAAGGCAATCTCTTCCTCTGAATTTCATTTAATGCAATTATTATATTGGAAGCATAAGGGTTTTTCTGTCCTTTTCCTAGTGATCCCTACAAAAAAAAGTTTCAGATTACTGTGCTATGGGTAATTTAAAAATGCTCCAAGACCTTTTCTAAACAACAGCACAACAATCTGCTTCAACAATTTGAAGATGTTTCTTATACAATCACCACTACTGATTGGTATGTCAGTGTTCTTTTCTATCCTGAAAGACTGACATCAGTGAAAAAAATGACATTTTCTTGCTTCAAAGCTCTGGATAAAAATACCAAGCAAAGTCCTTACTAGAGGTACAGCCTTGCTGCTCGCTACATAATCAGTCTTGAGAATGTTTACATGATTCTTACCTGTTCATCAACATAATCATCTATTCTTTTCTGGCATTCAAGCCATGCTTCAGCAACTTGACCCATTTCCTGTTCCAGCTGATGATACCTTTGTAGCAAGGTACTATACATATCTTCACTACAGGAATCATGTGTTGTTCCAAGCCTAAAAGTTCAAATAGCACTTGTTATAGAAGAGACATTTCACTGAAAAAAATCATGCTTTGAAGTTCTGCCAGTCAAAAAGAGTGTTGTTAAAGTGCAGTTACTGATATACCTAGGCCCACCTAGTTACTTGTATCCCAGAAATGGAGTATTTTTAGTAATTTTTAAAAAAATATCCAACAACCACTTGTTCAAACATTCTGTAGCCAACAATAGCAAGAATGTGGGATGTGCAGTATTTCTAGAGCCTCTTTCCCATGAGCAACCAGATGTCAAACCTACTAAGCAGTATTTATTCAAATTTTGTAGCCCAATATATTTATTCTTCCAAATCTATGGGCTAAATATACATGTTGACTATATACTGAAGAGCCACATAGTAAAAATAAAGCCAGAAGCTTGTTTGCCAGAACTCTCATGATCAGTGCTAAAAAGATTACTAGACAAGTTGGAGTTTCAGATGGGAAAAGTGTTGTAGAATGGGGCAAACAGAGATAATTGGGCTGTGCACTACTGTAACTTGAGCAGCATCAAGTTCAAAATGTGGTTATCCATTCACCCATGACTGTAAGGAGTCCCAGAAATAGGAGACACATTTACCTTCCTTTCTACTACTACTACTACATTTTTGTAGAGCAAATTCCTTTTAAAAAGATCTATTAAAGTACATCATCATAATGATTCTTAAGTAAATACGACTCACAAAAACACCCAAACCTTGCAAAATTTGCAAAATCTTGACTTTAGAAATAAATAAAAAGACAAAATATTAGATAATGTGTGTTTAAAGCACAGTGAATTGTAATTATCTGTATACTGACACAAATAAACTGAAGCTTTTCATCATTTCTCCTACTCAGTAATAAAGAAGAAACGGGTTGATCTCAGGACTTGACACTTAAGGCCAGTTCCAGCATTTAATGGAGGTTTGTTACAGATTTCCATTGCAACAGGATGCTAACCCAACTTATAAATCACACAGTCGCGCCTATCGCATGGCAAAGAACCGAGTCCTTAATTTTAACATGGCAATTAAGTATAATGAAGAGCCAAGCAAACAAGCAACTCAGTAAGCATTAAATTACAGCTTTTAGCATCACTTTACCAATAAATTCAAGTTTGTTTTATTTTGCTGCTTTTGTCCAGAACCCACAACACAGCCACTTTAGAAGGGTGCATAAGCAATTCTGCGCATTAAGAATTTGGGAAGTCCATGCTTGATAAAATACAAGATGCAGTTTAAAGGGATATGGTGACCTTAGGATATAATACTTCCTCGCTATCAGTGCAAGCTCTGTAATTCCTGTTACTAGATCACACTTTACTGCTATTCTTGAACCCTCTGTTTCTGATATTATGCAATTCTGTGAAATTCTGAACCCTATGGTACAGCAGTCGAGAATTTGTTCTCCTCACTGCTGCTGAGTAGTGCTATTCTTTCAAACACTGGTTGTGCACAAAATCTTTTAAAAATACTCTCTCAGAAGCAAAAGAACTTAATTTTTAAAAATTCAGATTAGCAATGCAACAGCATTTACACTTTCAATTTTTATTGTGACTTCTGAGTAAAGGTTAACATGTTACTAATTAAATACACTTTCACCCTCCGAGGCAAGTATAGAGCAACAATCTAGGTAATGTTTTAGTCCTGTAAACAGAGGTGGAATATATTCCTGGATTGCAGTAAAATAAGGTAATAAAAAGCATCACACACACATAAAACTTAACAAGAATTGCTTACTTTACAGCAACTGAATCTTCCAAGGCAAACCTGTTGACACAGATCCTACTGTATGCCTGTGTATCTTGATCAGGAACTCAGAATTTTTGGGCCAAGAGCATTTAACTAAAGCTCTCATGAAAAGAAGGCTTAGGGGAGAGTTTATTGCCATGTTTCAGTACTTAAAGAGTGACTACCAAGAAGATGGATGCTCCCTTTTAACAAGGAGTCACATAGAAAAGACAAGGGGTAATGGGTACAAGTTACTCCTGGGGAGATCCTGACCGGACACCAGAAGAAAAATTTTCACTATGAGAACAGTCGAACGTTGGAATGATCTCCCCAGGGAATTGGTGGATTCCCCAACACTGGACACTTTTTAAGACTCAGCTTGACAGGGTGCTGTGCCATCTCAACTAAACCATGTTCTCACCTAGAAAGGTTGAATCAGATGATCCTTGAGGTCCATTCCAACCTGGTGTTCTATGACTCTATGATGTACCCTGAACACTCTCTCATCCCATATAGGGAAAGAAAAAAGGAAAGAAAAGCCTCCGGTATCAGTTAGTTACTTCATTACCAAAGCCCAGTAAAGCAATCCATTGAATGTAGGAGGCAAGTGTGGTAGTGGTTGCATGTAACCAAGAACATCTTAACCCAAGAAAGGTATTTAACCTCTAAGAAACCTTTCATATAGACACCTCCATCAGGAAGTACAGTCACTCACTGTGTAAGGTGGATGGCTGTATTTCTTTAGATATTGATTATGAAAATAAACTCTATGAAATGCTGTGTCTAATCTAGAAGCCCTGGTGATGGTTAATTAACTCTTGATAAGCATATGGACAGCTCTTACAGCTGGTCTGCAGACTGTACAACTTACATGTGCCTCCTAAACAAACCAGAGATGTTGACTAGGTAGCAGAATAAGATAAGATACAGTAAGAAATGTAGTGGTAGTTTATCCAGAGTAGATGACCAGTCCTGTGAAATACGAGATCAGCTCTGTCAGTATCAGCTAGTAACCTCCAACCCCACAAGGCTGCTATGTTTAAACCTCCCCAAGTGAACATCTTTTCTAGTCTGACATCTGATAAGCATCTTTGGAACTAATCCCAGCACACCAACTAGGTATTTTGAGAAAGCCAGAGATACACAAAAGATTTAGTGATTTAAATAAGGGATGAGTGAAAGCGTGAACACCCAAAATCTAAGTGAACCTGGGATGCCAAAATGCCATTTCACATTTCTTCTTCAGGAAGAAAAAACAATGAGACCAATGCTCTTTTGTAAAGAAACTCTGGTAACACCTTCTCTGCTGCATGTAAATTTATTTCTAGTGACCAAACTATCATGGCACTAGGCTGATCCCTGGTTCTCCTTGTGTGGCCTCTCTGATGGAACATTCCTCCACCAGTTCCCAATGGAAGACACAATATTCTCCAGAAAAATATCAGAATTGCCTGCTGGAAGAGATTCGAACATTATTATATTTAAGTCTTGAAGGTAGCTGCCACTACAGGGAAGTTCTGCAGAGAATCACCTTCTGCTGTTCAGACTTTAATTGCAGAAACACTTGAGAACAACAGGTAAAATGAAAACAATCCAATGCTTTTGTTAAGAAGTAACCATACGCTTCACTAAGATCATTCTCATCTCTGCACATGAAGGCAATATAAAGAGTCTTGATATAGCCAGGATTGCTGGAGTAAGGGATGCAGAGAAACCTTGTCAGAAAGCATGGAGAAGACTGAGGGATATAATGTCAATGGTGCTGGGAAGTCAAACACAGATCGCTGGGAAAAAAATGCAAATGAACACCATTCTATTGAAGACAGCAACAGAATTACCTGCCTGGAGAAGGGGGGGTGGGGTGGGGTGGGAAGGTTTTCTGTACCCCCAGTTTCAAGTAAACCAATTAGACAAGTTACTCTGAGGGACTTTAGACTTCTTGCTGAGCCCAGTGACAATTAAGCTTTCTTGCCTTCTCTTGTTTTCCTTTCTAGTACCTACTAGCAAAAGGAGAACTCAGAAATCCCTTTATTCACTGTTAGCAACATCTCTTGTGACAGAGATATTAATCAAATTGCTCTGTAGCATTGAAAAATACCAAAGACAATACCTTTAAAACACATGTATACAGAGCACAAATATCTCTTCATCAGAAACAAGATGAAGAGGTCAACGTGAACCATCCATGACTATACTTTAAAAATGTTCATACTTAGAACAAAGAATAAAATTTCTATAAATGAACACCTCTAACAAAACCCAAACACTTTACAAGTACACAGATTAGAAGCAGAGCAACCTTGCTAACAAAATAAACATTTTGAAGCCACAGGAAACACAAATGCCATCAGACCTACGACCACATAGCAAGGGATTTTGTTTCTTTTGCTTTCTCCAAAGAAAGATTGCTTAAAACTCTAAAGTAAGTTACTTGTGCACTATGGGAAGCATGAAAGCAGAGGTTTTAATTTGCTTGTAGAGCTGTGAAGACAGTACCAAGGCCTGATGGCAAGTGAAAACAGTACTATTCAGTAATGTCATCAGGATTTTCATAGGATGCTGACATTTTACTGGGTAACCTACGAGTAAGTAGATTAGGGTAGTAATTTCTCAGACCAGCAAGTTATGATAGCAGCCTGCTCAATCAACAATACTGTTTTCAAGACAGATCAACAAGGATTTTTACCTATTAAATTATAGAAGCAACAGAGATTATTTTTTTTTTTAATGCTGTGGTTGCAAACATGGGTTTTAATTTCTCCTTTACATTACAAAAAGAAAAGTTAAACTCTACCTTAGCTGTGACACCAATGTTGGCAAGCTGTTCTGCAGAAGTGGCTCAGAAAATACCAGATTTTCAAACAGATGCTTATTGTGCAATTCCCACGTCACCTGAAATTTCTTCAGATGTTCATTTTCCTATAATGAAAAAATAATCAGAAGAAAACCAAGGTTAAAACAACAACAAAAAACAACTGTCTGAGGCAAGAATTTTTTTTTAAAAAATAGTTTCCAACCTACAGGCAGGATTATCCAGCTCAGATCTTACCCAGTTTTAATACCCAGAAACTCAGAATTTCAGTAAATCTTTAACGACTTAACCATAGGTTCATTTTTTGTTATTCTAAATTGTCATAGATTAGGAAAAAAAAAGAAAAGTCAGACTATGTTGCTGAAAGCTTCCATTAATTTCTGCACTGAAAGATGTATTTTATGATCTGAACCAGTTATTCTCAGGTTTTCCTGTCAAACAATTGTCTATCTCCGATTATTTTTCCGTTCTTTGAACTTCTCTAGTAACAGACATATATTATGGCAAGCTATAATCTTTACTCAAAATTGATATAAATCAAGTAAACAGTTCTCTCCAAGTACAGTTTCAAATAATGAAGTTTTCTAAATAGACAAGAGACTAACAGCTTACTTATCCAGTAAGCAGAATGTTTTTCTATTTGAGGTTAACACATAATTGTATATAATTTCAAGGCCTAAAACTTGTATGTATTACTACCAAAATATAAGAATCAAAGACAGGTGTAGTATTTTTTCAGAATAGTAAGTTTTCCCACATACAGCTGGCAGTACACAGATTTTCTATACCAGGACTCCTCCATGCAGCAAATATAAATGCGAGCATTCTGGCTACCAGATCAGCAAGTGAGCCCTACACACCATAACCTTGAATATCCAGAAATACCAGAATACTCTGGCACTTCATAATACTCTGGAATAAGCACAGTGGCTTAAAAAAAACCCAAACATAAATATCAGACCTAAACGTGAGACAATCAGTATTCAAAAAAACAACCTAGTTTAGAGTTTTATTATTATTTAAAGAAGAGTGGGTGTTTTTTTCGAGTCACACAAGGCACAGATACCATTTTGCTTTGAATATTATGTGTTTAAAATATTTAAAATTTCTAAAAATTGCTAGCAATTTGTCAAGGGTCAGCACTGAGAAAGGTTGATTTCCTAAGCAATTCCCTTATTGTGCTGTGAACAACACAGTCAACACTTATCTACAGTATCTTGGGTATCAGATTGCAGAGAGTACAATATTTCTCACAAAGAAGTGTCAGGTAAGTTTTCCCTTTTAGTCTGCTATACTGTGTACTCAAGGGCTCTTCTGTACTGACCACAGTCTTTTCAGCCTGCTATCACTAAAATCTGTTATCCCCTGGTGGTACACAAGGCTTTAGTTTCTGCTCTTGAAGTTCACTAGTTAGCTGGGTTCCTTTGAAAGGAAGAACAACTCTTCCTAATTTCATTGAGAAATTAGTTCCTTACAGGTGGAGGTTCAAGGCATTATGTGCCTTTGTACAGCATGCTACACGTAAGGGTTTTACCTTTAAAAGGAAGGCTGCATTAAGTTTAGAGATCTTGACTGCCTTTTATGTATTTCAGCTGAAAAGACTCCTTCTTCCACAGTACACTGATATCTTGAGAGAGAACAATCATGCACACTGAAGAGGGTAGTGACCCGGCTGCCTGAACTGGAAGCTGTGACATACTACTTCATTTAATAAAAAGGTTATTTAATAAATTTAAGAAATGTATGACAAGAGACAGTATTCTAAATTCTCACTTCTGAATGTCACAGCTTAGTACAAAGAAGTTTCCAATACTTACTGGGCTGCAGAAGGAAAAGGACAAGAAAAGTCTGGGATGTTTTGTGTTTTCTTATACTTGGCTTTTTTTTTAATTTTGAATTTTTTTGAACTTTGAATTTTGTCAGAAAATAAGTAGATTAGGGAGTTCAAGCATATTCTGTCTCTTCATGGCCATTATCTCCATCTCTCACACCTGCTAAGTTTTCGTTATTACTAAATCACAGTAATAACCAGGGGAAAAACTATTAAAAGATTATTTTTTGATCAGCTATGTAATTCTGGCACTACTGGGTTCGTTATCAGCTGATCTACTTTGAGAAAGCTAACTTCTGTACTGCAATCCATCTGCTTTTCAATTGAACAAAGTTCTGAATTTCAAAGCAAATCAACCTGAAGAGCAATCTTCTCTCAAACTCCCTGTTAGAGACTTGATGAGTATTAAAAGCAGCCAATAAACTGGAGATAGCAGTGACCTTATCTGTATCTAAATGATAAAGCTGGGGAAGACAATAGAGAAAATAGAGACAATAGCCAATTAGCAATAAAACTCAAATTTATCATTTTACCCACTTTTTTTTTATTTACTTGTGCAAATTTTACACAAGAAAGGGGATGCACAGGATAAGGACATTAAGAAAGGATGTACGGGAAAGAATTATTAACAAAACAGGATTAATAACCTTCTCAGCCCTTAATCAAACAGAAATACAGAATTTTCTACTGTATTACTCGCTCATGATGGACAGTTACTCAAAAAGAGACTTTTAAGGCTATTGCTTATTTTCTACCTGACAATATAATCCCAAGTCTAGCATCCCAATCAGTTGACAAAACAAGCATTTAAGAAAGAACAGAACTTTAGAAATAATAAATAACACAGCAGATTAATTCTGAGGCAAGAGATCATCTTTCCAAGCTGCATTCTTGCTTATAAGGGAAAGAAAACTTGAACATTGAAACAATCTAAGTTAGTTCTACACATAAAAGTTTGTGTCCTTTAAACATGGTTGTCAAGAGACCATTAAAGATGAACAGAGAAGTGTTTCACACATTTTCAAAGGCATCATCTAAAATTTTGTCAATCTAAAGATTAACTTCAGAATAAACGCCACAAACAACATCCCACCTTTTTCTTTACAAACAAAAGATAGTTTCTGTAAGAGAGGACTAATCTACATTTCTGAAGAATTACATTTGCATTTTCAGAATCTCCCTGTCTCCCGGCAAGCACACGCAAAACCCCCTACATTTTACAAATCACAGAAGACACCTGAAAGAGCCCAAAACAGCTCTGCTAGCATTACCCCTACCAAACAGAAGCACAGAAGTTATTTTTTTGTCTTACCAGAGTAACTAGAAAGGCGCTGATTGTACATGCTGCCTGACAGAGTGCACTGTATTCTTCAAGTAGGAGTGAGATGAACTGATGCGCCTGTGGTGGCCCTTGTATTGCTAATGTTGATGCAACTTTAGATCCCAGTGACAAGTGTCTGAGCAGACGAACCTTCATTTCAAGCACATATTCTCTAGCTTGCTGTTCCAATCGCTGATAAAGCTGATATGGATCTCTTTCACAGAGCCTGTATTTTTAGAATATTTGTGACCAAAAGAAAATAAATGCATGTAATCAACAATTTTCACTTCCCTGAAAATATTGACCAGTTACCATCATTGTCATCAAAAAGAAACAATGGCTAGGGTTTACAGAACTACCTTAAGTCTGGGAGAACACAGTCCAGTTCTCTACTTTTACACTGTGGAACTGAGCTCCTGTGTAGCTTTAGGACTAGGATGCTTGCACACCTGAAGAACAAATTAATTTAGGAACTCAGTATTCACTTCAACGTGTGAGCTAAAAAAAATTTTACTCAATTTGCATACAACTCAACAGACACGTAGACTCTTCAGACAAGCTGCTTTACAACTTCTCCCTGCTCTTACATACAGCCCAAATAAATGTCTCAGCTGGAACAGCCAGACCTAGGCCCGATTAATAACCTGTAGAAGGACAGGCATTTACTCCAAGACATTGAAGGAGTCTGACATTTTAGGCAGCCAGAACATGTCTAAACGCATACTGACCAGACTGGACTTGGTGACTGCTTTGGGGGCACTTCTGTTGTTAAGTTGAACTGAAAGATGATGTTTCATACAACTGCCAAGATTTTAAGACACTCATTCACGAAACTCCTTCTCACCTTCATTGAGAGTTTCTTACCCCAAGTTGTAGATCTTTTGTAGAAGGACATGTGCTGCACATTTTATTAAAGTTGTGCCGCTGCATAGCAGAGGTGTGAGATTCACAGGGCCAAAAAGAACATCCTTCAAAGAATATGACTTAGGGCACTCACTGTGATAGTGCCTAACTGCAATCATTACAAATGACTGGTGTATTTTTTTTATTTTTGTACTTAATCTAGAACACAGACCAGAGTTTGGGACTCCTCTGTTCCAGGGAAGCATACTAACACTGAGGCTCCAGAACCATACTTTCCCTCCATGCACTCTATTCAGTCACTCAATACCTGCAAGACTTGCCACTGTAAGACATAGCTTCAAAGAGGGTCAGGGTTTCCTGCTAAGGACAGCATACAGCTGGCTAGGGCTGATACTCTCCTGGAAGTGAGACACGGGTTTGAACCACCTCACACATAAGAAAACTGAACACAATGGCTGCTTTGAAGCACTTTAGAGTGAAATTATATAATTTAAAGTCCTGTGCACAGAGTTTAAGCTTTGCCTTAGGTTTTTTACAGCACAGGGAAGTAGGGGAGAAGAAAGGGATTAGATAAGTACTTGATAGTTAGATGAATAAAAGTCTGCTGCTATCTAGTCCCTGCTCTTCCCTCATCACTCACAAAATAGAGTACTATCATATTTCCAAGTGCTTCAACATACAATAGGGACAGTACTTGGCACCAGTACTTACTTTCAAGTAAGAAGACCAGACAGTCCATTTCTTGCCAGCTGTGTCTAACACAGCTGAGCACAGAATCAGGAATTGCTGCTTTTTAAACAGATTTACTTGGCCACAGCATGATCTTTGGCATGACACCCAAATGGTTTGTTTGAGGATTTTGTTTTTTGTTTTGTTTTTACACTTTCCATACCTACATTGACCAGCTTTGTTAAAAAATTTTGCAAGAACTTAGCACCACGGACTGGGCACACTGGTGTCTGCTCAAACAGAGTATCCTAATGTTATTTCATACTTTGAAGAGCATAAGGAACTTGAGTCAAAAGTAATCACATAGACATTTAAGGTTTCCTTTTTGAGATCCTGTTTCTGCCCTTGTATTTCAATAAATCTCTATCAAATGTGAGAAACAGTTTGAGAAATCAAAAATCCTAAGTACAAAAGAAAGGTACATAGTATGTGTTCCAATTACTAAAGTTTTTCTATTAAAGAGAAACTGCATAAAATCAATCCTTTTAGCTGTGATTCAGTTGTAATTACCTATACACTATGCAACATTTATGCATCTTTGATTTCAAAAGCAATGTTGCATGCTTTGATCACTTAGGCAAAGTGTGACTAATAGGGAGGCAGACTATATTACTCTACTTTTACAATAGTCATGTTCGAAACTAAACACTCAGTTTTTATCTAACAGAAGTGCAATAAGCTTATTTAATTATCTATTAAGGCTGATTCGGGAGTATAGTGATATAAAGATCAATGTCAGATGACTATAATATTTCAAAAGTTTCTTTACCTTGCCAGAATTTAGCTTCAACTAGAAATTCCACATAAGAACTACAGTTTGTCAGACTCATCAGCCCGTAGTATTTTAAGTACGTACAGAACCAAGGAGAGCAACTATTCCTTGAGCACCCATTCAGCTAGACAGAAACAGCGATGAACCTCCTGGAGAACTTTAAGGACAGCCACAGTATTCTCAAAAGGGAAAAACCCACAATTGAGGATCTCATTAAGCACATCTTCAACTTCACATCTAGAAAAGCTATAGTTTCAGCTTCTGAAATGAGAAAGAAGTTCTTGCAACCCACCTCATCTAGTGACGATCTATTGAAAACACCACACAAATTTAATAGCCTCCCATGCATTCAACCTAGCATTTAAAAATCCTGCATGAAATAAAATTGACTATTCTGACTTTTAATTCTAGTGGAGAGGCAATCATTCCCAGCAACCAGACATACAGATGGTAAATGATGTTCTATTAAAAAGCAATATTCCAAAGTATTTAAAAATCCTCTTGGAAATTAATAGATATTTTTCAAAGTGCTATACCTATCCACTAGCTCTTTCATTCCTTCTTTATCTGGTACCAAAGATTGGTCTTGGTCATCTGCCAAAGGCGTCCCAGCTTGGCGATATATACACCGAACCATGTATCTTACTTCTGACCAGTAATTTTGAAGCTGCTGAGGTTCACGTTCAGGCTCTGCTGAATTTTCTCTGCAAGGAATGACAAAAATAATTACTCTCTATTTGTACATCACATAAGTGTATTGATTACTAATATTCTGAAGATGCTCTTCAGGAAAAACAACATAAATCTGAAAATGCCTGAAATAAAGTACATACCTAAAATAAAGTATAAAATTGGACAAAAGCTAAGTTACTGTTATTATCAAATAGCCCATTTAAAGACTCTAAGCATACACCAACAAATAAGCTACAACACTGCTGACAGTATGACTACAGGCACCATGCTGCTGACTTTGAATTCAGTTCTTACCTGCGCTCATTACAGGCCTCACAGTTGCATGCTACATCTGAAGGAGAGGAATTGCTAAGATCTGCAGCAGGCACTGTCTGCGCACCAACAGTTATTCTTCCTCCTCCTACAGATTCCTGCTGTGATCCACTGTTTCCAAGAGGCATGTGCAAAAGGAAATCTTGGCTCTGAGAGGAAAAAAACCAGAGGTAGCCTTCAGTATGCAAGGTTGAAGTCTGAAGTGTTAATAGGTAGGCAAATATTAATGTGGCAATTCTTCGTGCTGGACATATTTTGGGAGATACTCAACCAGGCACCAAGAATTCACCTTCAAAAATCCTAACAAATGCAAGAGATGGACTGAGAAAACTAATGACATAAATATAGGTTCATTTCCAATAACCAAAGCATGTTGGTTATAATGATCACCTTTATGTACTAGAGCATAAACAATGAACTAAGCTAAAGGAAGGCTTGCATCATCCATGATTAATCATAAATGAGTAACATCTCTTCAGTCTCTATTTGACAGTATGTTTGACTTCTGTAGTTCAACAATCCCTTTCAGCAAAAAGCATAAAATCCCCTTGTTTGTAACAGCCAGACATACTGCTACAGAGTAATGGATGTTAGCAAGCTGCTGTCATTAGGAATGGATGCTCTCTCCTGTGCAGTGTTGCTCAGTACTAGCAGATGACACAAACCGCCCTCCCAAGGCTGCCGGTATTTTGGTCCTCAGTTTCTCCCTCTTCTCTGTGCTCCAGCCCCAGCATATACCATGATTCCCATCTGCACCCTTCCCAGGTTGCCACCAGCTTTCTGTGGTACCAGACAGAGACCTCTCCCACATTATAAGCATGCCTAAGAGGTTTTTTTGTGCTTCACCTCAGATCCTGGAGCAGGATGCAGACAGGTCAAAACCTGCACACGTTTGCTACCAACAGCAAGACCAGCTGCTGGGGATGGTGCTGAGGCAAACCAAGCTAGGTAATGAGAGCAACAGCAACCTGAACACAGGAGCATCTAGAGCAAACCACTTACACTCTGGCTTGCAGCAACTGATAACAGACTTGTTTAACTCATTCTGGTTTGTTGTTTTTTGTTTTGTTTTGTTTTTTTCCCCAGTTGGTTTCTCTAATTTGATTAGCCACCTAATCTATTTAGTTGCCTTTTTAAGTTAATCTTCCCAACCTGGAAAATCCTTTTGCTGTTTGCTTTAAAAATTCTTCTTAACATAAAAAAACAATCTCATTTTACCTGGAGCATAACTAAAAAAAAAAAAAAAATATGTTTCAGAAGCAAATCCTGCCTCTCTTGCACTTGTAGGACACTTATTTTCTTTACTAGTTCATGAAACAGAGCTTAAATATGCCAAAAATTTTGACTCAACTGAACAATCATGTGCTTCAGTCTTGCTGTGCTTTGAACTCTCTAGGATGTGTTTACCATCCAGCTACCAGTATAATTCCCTTAGATGTAGTCTCTTTTGATTAATTTTACTAACCCTTGTTAAGAATATCAGTAAACATTAGTTGTACACAAGTGATATACTGTTAAATTTTCCTTACAAAAAAATATGTTAAAAGCAGTTAACATGAGTTTAACAACATATGCTATACAAAGACAATTTTTCTTCACACTGACTTGTTTACTGAAATAAAAAATCTTTATGTGCCCATGGGCATGTGCACAGTCTGTTAGCTCTCTACAAGGAGATGTCAGCTGGAATCCATTATGTTTCCAATTATCAGAAGTGTGTGGCTTCCCAGAGCAGTTGTGAAGATTTGTTTCTGCAGTACAGCATCACAGTTTACTTCTAATGGGGTTTTGCTGGACCTGTCAATGAACATTTTGTATTTTTCTGCTACACTACGCACAGCTCTTAAGTAAGGTTGAATTCTCATTTGAAAATGCATTTTAACACTTAATTTAGAAAATAATCACAACTTAAAATATTAGCACCATGTTCTAAATCAGTGTTTCCAGTGATACAACAGAGAATAAGAAATAGTTATATACATACTATGTAAAGTTGTGCTTCTTTATTAAAAAAATATAGGAAAGGAAAGATGACAAAACTCAGACATGGAGAAAGGTGGCAATGCAAGTGCGGTGACTCAAGAACACTAATGAAAGAACAAGGAAAATTCAGATAGTTTACCTCACAAAGGGGCAGTAGTACACACGAGCAAGGAAAAGAAAAAAGTGTAATGACTAAAGTTGCATTGTAAGAGTAGAAGAAACAGAATTTAAGTAAAGGGGGAAAGGACAAAGTAAGAGATCCAATAAATTGAAAGGGCAAAAAAACATGAAGAAACGGATCCAAACCTTGCTCTACTCAAAAATTCAAATCTCAGAATCAGAACTCCTCATTTTTGGAACAACTTACCTATTCAGTTTAGTTCAGAGGTAAACCAACTCAGAATCTCCTAAAATACCTTCCAAGCATTCAAAGTTTAAGTGGTTCCAAAGCACAAAGCAGCATTCAGCCCATAACAACGTATCTTCTTAGTCTACTGAACTGAAGTACTTCAACTTACCACAAGAGATTGCTCTATTGTAGCATGCCTCTCCTCCTTTTCCACTGTTCGTCTACAGTCTGGACACACCCACAGTGGAAGATGCAGCATATTGTTTGCTTTTGGAGATGTGGAAAGTGCTGTTTTGCTAGAATTTTTTATTCCGCTCTCTGAAAGCGAACTATCTTTTCGTTCACTTCTACAAAGAAGACAATGCTCGCCAGTTGTATATGGTGTCCTTTGGCCCAAGCCAAAGGTAAATGGTGTCTAGAAATAAAATTTTGATAGGGAATTGGTTATTCGCAGAATATGTACCAGAAAAACTTGTTCTGAGACTTTAAAAAAACCCCACACGTATCTTAACAGTCATCATTAAGTGGTGAATATACTTGGAGTGTCCCAAGATCAAACACAGCAGTCTTGATACCCATGGGGCAAACAATCCCGATCATGAACACACTCTCATTTAAAAAGTAATGTTTTCAGGGAGCACGGACTACAGCCTTCCCCTCTAAATTAATTCAGCCTAGATGCATTAATCTAGCACACAAAATAAAAAAGGGATAGTACAATTCCTTTTACCGTTGTCATTCTTGGAGGTAAAAAGGAAAATAACTGCTCTTGGAGGTTCTGTGTCACCTCCTTTTTAATACTAACTGAAACAAAGGCACTTTCAGCTAAGCTTGATACAAAGTAAAAACTTAACTCAGTTTTAACACAATCAACCATTAGGGACTTAGAATCCACTATCAGCTATTGAATAAAGTAGACTTGGTAACTTATGAGGACAGAGGCAGTTCTAAACTTACTTTCTCTTCCAAGATGCTACTGTGCAAGAAATTATGGTTCAGACATGAAATGCTGATTATTCACCAAGATCAACACTCAAAAACATGCCAAGCAGCACAAGCCAAACAGAACCTACCTTTACAAGACAAGCGAAGATACAATGGATGGAACAAAACACCTTGTAACTGCAGAATCACAGGTTTGTCCGATGATATTATAGCTACTAGCCCTGCCTTAACTAGCAACACCTTCTATGTAAGCCTCAAAATAGCTCAATTCTTTCACAAAGGAAAGGAAAAATTTCAATAGGTCATTCAAGCATCCCTCCAGATACTTCTCCAACCTCCATACTAACAAAATACTGCTTTAAAGAACTTGTAGGATTGAACTGCACAAGCACAGGTGAAAAGTTCTTTAGAGCAAAGGACTAGTTCAAGCTATAACACAATTCACTAACTTCACAGCAACAACAAATCAATCCCCTACTGCTAACATCTAAAGAAAAACAGCATTGCTTTACCAACTCTGAGTTTTCTGTTCTTTGCATTTATTTATAAAACTGACAGACTCAGCAGTATGGAAAGAAAAACTGAGACTTCTAACCATCAAAAAGAAGACACAAGTATCTTAAATTTCTCATGAACTTCTGAAAGATAAGTTAATAGATTTAGTAAGAACAGCTAATCCCTTTCTTTACTCACTGATGCCACTTCACGAATTCAGACGTAAGCACTACGGCAAGAAAAAGAACACAATTTCTGTGGGTGTCCGCTGCAGGTTTTCAGAAAATGTTCTCATCGGGGGAGACTCGCTCTGCCTCCCGAAAGGCTGGAACCATCCCCTTACTGGCTCTACAAGCACGAACAGATTCCTCAAATTAGATATTCCTTTTGGCTGACCTGTGCCCAACTGCAGATCTTATTAATGCCTAAAAATCCTGTATGCGAAAGGTTGTGTCTGCTCATCCTCTTAGCCCTGAAAGTTTCCTTGTTAAAATAATTTTTTTGAAGCCAGATTAAATCTCTACTGAAATGACGATGACCTCTTCATAGGTATTGCAGGAAAATCCTTATGAATACTCATTTGCAGGATATCTTCCAACAAGTAGGAAAAGCGGAGGACAAAAATGTATAAGTTAAGAAGTTGAGACAACCTGACACTCTTTTGCAAAGGTAAGGGTCATGGCAAACATATTCCAGCCACGCTGCAATGATTTCTAGAAGTTAAGACTTGTATGTGTAATTTGCTTAAAGTTACAACATGATCATTAAAAAAGCAACGGCAAATACAGCAGGAACAACAATCTTAATTCCGGCCAACTCAGACTCAGTAAAACCTGAACAATCTCCCAGCTGGGCCCATATTTACAACAGATTTGAAGTTCAAAATGAAAGCACTTGGTTCCTAGAGCATGATGCAAACCAACTGCTAAGAATGAAAATTTTTAAGCAGTTTATTTCTAACAAAATTGACAGTTAGAACCTTGACAAAATTTAGACCATAAGCATCTCACATTCTCATTATGGCTTTGTCATACTAAAATGAAGCTATGAATTGCAGTTTCTTATTTTTTTTTTTAAAGATGAAGAACACAGCAACTGTTCATGCAACCATTTCAACAGCAGCAGTAAACTCTTCTTGGATTAGATAAGCTTGGAATTAGGTCACATACACACTTGTATGTGTCTTCAGTGTACATTTTGAGAAAAGAAGATTATTTTTCCACTAGTCAAGCTTCAAAAAAATGTGTGATGCATCTCTGCAAGAGAAAACCCAGTCTCACTTTCTCTCCAAAAGACGTTCAGATATAACATTCATAAATGAAAGCTGGAAGTAGGACAAGCCAGAACAGAAATAACTGCATCTCTGCTATGTATTTAGATTTATTTCCAAGAATAACTTTATTACCATAAAACTGCATAGCTTTTTTTACATCTATGTCCAATTTCAAGCTTATTATAACAAAATTTTACTTTAGAAAGAGTAGCTTTCACTGATTTTTAAGGCTTGAATAGTGAGGTCATCGGAAACCAACTTCAGTTAGTCAAATCCCAATCTCAAACTGAAATATTTTTGAAGAGCTTTCTCTAGTACATTTAATACTGTTTAACACCTTCTCATGTTAGTAAATAACTCTGCTATTATACACCAACAAAATTTGGCTGCACATACCTGAGAAACACCCGTGAACTCTGATCCAACAGAACTGTCTGTAAACTGTGTACCATTTAGCGAAACCTGGAAAAAAATAATAGTACATTGGTTACAATAGCTGGGTTTAATGATAAAAGAGCATTAATAAAATTAAACAACAAAACATTCCCCTGCATCTGAGGGTTGATAAAACAGCTTCTGAAGCTTGAATGATTGTTTGACTGCAGAGATGGAAAGCCTCTTTTCTTTTGTAAGTTCTACAGATGCAAAAGTTTACAATTCATGTATTTTAAACTTTTGCACTATCACTGTGTTATTAACAATGCAACTCGAGATGAAAGAATTGATACAGGAAAAACTCATAAGCAAAATGACATTTTTCCTTTTGTATTTGATTGTTTGCATTTAGCTTTTAAACTTCTATTGTGAATTGAGACAATTATCAAAGATTCTTGTCTTTTGAAAGTTGAATACAATACTGCTTAGAAAAATATGCAGTGTTAACTAGGAAAGCTCTTCCACAGCAAGCCTCCAAGTGGCATTCAGCTATTCTGCTGCAGCAGCCTTCTCCTCCTACCCCAGGTTATAAAACTCTTACAGAAACCTCTCAGAGATCTCTTCTCTACTGTTTCCCCAGTGTTACAGAGTCTACATTAGATATCAATGAACTGCCTTTCACAAGCCCCAAGGGTTTTCACATAGCATTATTTGAGGACGCTAAAACAAGAGTAAAGTTAAGACAGAATACAAATTCAAGTCAGTGACAATGAAGAACCCTAGATCACATTGACTTGAAGAAAGGACATTTAATTAGAAAAAAAAGAAGAGGAGAAATAACGTAAGTCAATTATTTTATTCCTAATTTTCCCTCTCCTGGAGCACTGGTTTGCCTCTTGATTTTCAGATATAATTTGCCTCATGCCTCTGTTCCACCTTTCACATGTTTTTGCTAACCTCTTCCTGCTCTCCAGTTTTCCAGCTACCACTGCCTGCACCTGGGTAGGGACAATCTCAAGCACAAATACAGGCTGGATGGAGAATGGATTTGGAACAGCCCTGAGAAGAAGGACTTGGGGGCATTGGCTGATGAGAAGCTCAACATGAGCCAACAGTGTGTGCTTGCAGCTCAAAAAGCCAATGGTATCCTGAGCTGTATCAAAAGTGTGACCAGCAAGTCAAGAGAGGTGACTCTCCCCCTCTTCTCCACTCTCATGAACCCCAAACCTGCAGTACTGTGTCCAGATCTGGGGTCTCCAACATAAGAACATGGAGCTGCTGAAGCAAGTCCACAGGAGGGCCATGAAGATGATCAGGGGGCTGAACCATGTCTCCTGTGAAGATAGGCTGAGAAAGTTTGGGTTGTTTAGGCTGGAGAAGAGAAGGTTCAGGGGAGACCTCATAACAGCCTTTCAGTATCTGAAGGGACTACAGGAAAGCTGGAGAGGGACTTTTGACAAGGGCATGGAGTGACAGGACAGGGGGGACTGGGTTGCCCATGGCAGGGGGGTTGGAAATAGGTGATCTTTGAGGTCCCTTCCAACCCTAACCGTTCTAGGATACTCTGAAGACTGCAAGAAAAGACAGCCTGTTTAATGTAGGAACCCCCTTGTCCTGTGTGTTAAGATTTACACAGTTCAAAAAGTATTTTTACCCTGCTACCAAACCAGAAACTCAAACTGGAGTCCCCACTAGTACAAAGAAGCATCCTTCAGTTTTACACATTCACAGGATTAATGACTGCTCAGGTTACAGAGCCAGTGAGATTATTGCAAAGCCATTGCCTACAGTTGAATTTTTTTAAAGGCAAAGTAGAGGATAAAACACAAACTTCAAGTCATTGCTAGAGAAGATACAAGTAAGAAACCACACAACTTCACTTACATACCCTGTGGTAACTGTCAAGAGCAGGTATTTAAGAAAAAACCCTCATATGCAAGTCAAGATCTCATAAAATCATGGGAGCAAAAACAGTGATGTGGAACGAGTTCCCTGTTTTTATTCAGCCACTTTCCAAAAATGAAAAGGCCTTTTGAATTAAAGATAGCCTTTTTCACCAAGAAAATCAATCCTCCACTACTGGAGGTCCACTGGTTATTGGCACGCATATGCATTAAAGAACAAAGAAACCAGTAAGAAAATTCAGAATCAAACAGGTATCTGAAGTCCAAAAAATATTAAAAAAAAAAAAAGAAAAAATAAAAAGAGATAAATTTATCCAAAAACATTACCTGTTCACTAAGGGAATACATTTACCCCATTTACATTCAAGACAGTGATAGCAAGAAATGCATGAGCCATCACATTTAAACGTACAGATGTTGATTGACCAAGCTGAAGGCAGTCAGAAACGTTATAAAAGCAAAGACAAAAACAGTGAGAGGTTTCTGTTATCCGCTAAATGTCACAGGATGCCAAGACAAAATAATGAACATCAGGAGTGACTGCTTCATGGAATGAGTTGTCGTGCTACTAACAGAAGAAATGGCACTTCTTGATCCTAAGCACTGTGCAGAATTTTGTTCAAAGTATTAGTGGAACCCCCCCAGAATTCAGTAGTGACCTAAATATCTACAGGAGAAACAAACACCAAGGAACTTAAAGAAAGGAATTAGACAAATAGGAGGAAGCAAAGAGAATCATCAAAAATTAAATGCCTGTAGGTAATAAGATTTAAGGCGCTGTACGTGAGGCTGAGAGCAAATATAAAAATCACAAAAAGGACTTCAGTGAAGGTGAATAACAGCATGACAAGCAAGGGAAGGAGATGGCTAAATGGCTTATTAGGGAAAACATTAGAAGAATCTTGCAGAAGTTGTCCAAATGGGGCTCAAACAATAGCAAGCTAAAAACAGACAGAGAAAAAAATACAATGAGACAGTCTCACAAATAATTTAAGGAAGTGAGGGGAAAAAAAAATAAATACAGAAACTGCAAGTAAATCCTTTTTCAAGGCACAGAAGGAGCAAGAAGGAATAGGTAGCCTGTCAGGACCACTAACGCCAAAGTAAGTAAACAATCAGATGCATGGCAGGTCATGGCAGAAACACCAGATTCTTTTTTGCATCTTCATGTTCACTATGGAGGAATTTAAAGATACTCTCCCAGTGAAAGGCTTCTTTCTGGCAAATGCATTAAAGGATCTGTTTCAAAGCAAAGCACTGCTAGGAAAAAAGCATAGAGTAAATCAACAACTCAAAAATTAGCAAACCACTAAGAGTGGATGACATTCAGCCAAGAGTCCTAAAGAAGCTCAAGGGTGTTATAGCTGCACTAATAATTTCAGTATGTTAATGCTTGCTTTATACTTCAGCAGTACTACAGGAGCAGCAAGTCATTTTAAAAAAATATTTATTCATTAAGCTTTCAAAAGAGATCTAGGAAACTGCAGTTACCTGAAGTTTGTAGCAAGAAAGTGCCCAGATGTCAAAGGTAACAAATAGCACTAGATTTGTAATGTTACTAAAGAGACTGGAAAATGGCTGAAGAACCTTACAAGATCTGGTTACTGGGCCTTACGCTGGCAGATAAAATTCTGTGTGCAGAGATTTAAAGCAGAATTGACAAGCTAGACAGCTTCTGGACAACCCTAAGTTTTTGTTTGTGGTTTTGTTTTTTTAATTAAAGAAAACTTATTTTTGCAGTACTGAGTACCCTTTTTCATTATTTGAAATTTTATGTTTTAAAAACCTCTTTTGTGAAGATGAGTGCCAGAAGGAAGGCTGACACAGATCAGGAACATGGGAATCTCTGCATGCACTCTTCACCATAATGGAAAGTAGGGAAAACAAATAATCTTTCTGTTGCTTAAAATGGAAAAGATGTTACTGTTTTTCTTGCAAGCTGCTGTCACACTAATTCACCCTCTGTAAAACGTTAACTTTCTGGAGAATAAGGCATACAACATCTTGGCACAGTATAATTAATACCAGAAAGTATGAAGAAAGTGAGAATCACAGCTTAAACAATACTCCTTGATTTCTCCTGAATGACTTTGACGAACCAGTTGAGCAATTAGAACATAAACACTCAAAGACTGCCATAATTTGCTCTAATAGTCTGTCACAATCAAAATCAGACCTTACTAGACAACACACCCCCATTTTTCTTGCAGTTGATGCCTGGTGAAGTTACAGAACCATCGTGGATGTGAGAATGACGCAATGTCTCAGGAGAGCTCAGGAAAAGAGAAGCACAAGAAGAAAATTTAGATTTGACTCATCATCACTGAACCCTAAACAGTTCAACAGAAATGTGATATTAAAAAAAAAATAAAAATAAATGCAGTATTTAATAAAATTTTTCCTGGGGAGAAACAGCTAGAGAACGTTGCACTGATTTTCTGAGGCACGCTGGAAAAGTTATAGGCTAGGAAAAAAAAACCAATGTCACTAAGAGATGATTAAGGCTACACTTCATTCTACAAAGTCCTAATATAACAAAGGTATTCCGTACCACTTGAATTAATTCCTTTATTTTTATATAGGGAGGTGAAAAATTAGGTTTGTTGAAACATCTGAAACAAGACACTTTCTGTAAGTGTCTGAGTAACACTAAAGAAACCTACTGCATTTAACCCTGCCTACACCCCCAAAACTCATCAAGATGTCTTGTCTATGCCACTTGCTCTCCTGCCTACACTTTTTGTGCCAAAACCCGTTTGCCACAGCTGTTCTCCACCGAGATTTCTCCCAGGCACTTCCAGTCAGTGAGTACACGATGACATTGCTCTGCAGCTTCACATGGCAGCTCTGCCTCGCTTCTCACTGCTGTCACCCAACGCCGTTTGGGAGGCAGCGCTCTCAAATCGCACTCGCTGGTGAAGATCTCCCCCCCAGAGCCCGAGAGCAGCTCTGACTTGGGTGCTCTCCAGTCACAGGCTGGAGACTGAGCTGTTCCTCTCCTCTCCCAGGCACAGCTAAATCAGTCACAGAACTGCTGCTGGCAGATGAGTGACACAAAATCCTAAGTGATTTTCAGATCAAGAGGTAGGAAGCTATCCAATTTCAGTAAGGGATACTTTAGGATCCTTCCTCCCTAACCCCAGCTGATTTAAGGATAAGGCACTGAGGAAGTCAAATGCATGGATGAGGGGAAAGAACATTGATAAACTCATGAGAGAGGGGTTCAGCGGTAAGTAGCAAACAAAATCTGATGCAGGACCTCTCTGGAATGGCACGACCTGGAAAGGCACACAGGAGGAGGATTATTCTACACCTAGTTCTCTTCTCCATTCATCCAGTATCAAGCACTGTCAGACAAGACAGCGTGCTGGTCAGACCCCCAGCACAGCAAGCTTTGGAGTTTGTTCACTTTAAACATTGCTCCTGAACACTGTCAGTGGCGACTGTAGTTTCTGCAGTAACCGTAGACATATTACAGCACTGAAGAGATAACATAAAAACCAGCAGTAAACTACGACCACTTATCCCCTCCTCAATCCTTTTTTGAGTCCACGTTGTACCCAGTTAACATCTAGTACAGCCCAGTGTTTCAGAGGAAGAGCAAATGGAAACATCTACTTGGCAGCATCACCATCCTTGCCTATATGATTTCATGTATTTCAACATTCTGATTATTTTTTATCTCCTGTACTTCAAGAAATCCATGAACATTTTTGAAGGCATTGGAAGCATCCATTCAAGAGACTAAGCTTGATTTCTCCCTAAAAAGGTTGTTTTCCCTATACTCTGCACAGACCAGTTCCATGCACATGAAAGTGAGAACAAGCTCACCCACCAAAATACCATAAGCCCTGCAAAATACCAACTACTGAAAAAACAAAGCAAAACAAAGCAGATGCCTGATCACACACATTACCTGCACTACAAAAACCCTTGTATTCCACCATTTTTTCATGGAAGTAGTTATTGTCAGTAAGGGTGGTCTAACTCTGAAAGAAATGGTCCAGAGAGGTCATAGGATCAGATGAATGATCATCAGAACTACACTCTGGAATCCTCTTGGAGAGGATGACCATGTTACTACTGGAGCTACAAGAATGGTCAGTATCAACATAGCTGAGAAATGTAGAAGTGTCCTCTGACACAGTGTGCCTGGGCCTGCTGCTCTCAGCGAGGGGTGGCTGGGCTGGCCTAAGGTGACTCACAGTCCCTGCCCATGGTCGTGAAAGTCTCACGCTGGAGCGGCAGGTGAAGAGGAAATTTTTTTCATAGAACGCAAGACAGAAGTCTAAAAATTTCTTATTTTTCATTGTGAAATAACCCCAAACAGTACTAGGTGTTTCCCAGTAAGAGGACATGCCCTTTTACAAAAGCATACATATTTAATCTTTTTAACAATACTAAAACTAAGAGCTTTCTTCCTAGTACTGGAGTATGAAGAACACAAAATTAACACATCCAACAAGAAGCAGGAAAATAATCAGCAACACTCAACACACTTCCAGGTTCATTGGCCCAGCAATGCTCAAGAAGCTACCAGAATTGATTAGTATTGTTCTAGGCAAAAAATCCTTCTGACATCAGCTATACAAAATTTAATTCCAAAGAGCTTTTAAGCAGTAGCCTGGAAATTGATAAACATTTGATTAGCAGGGGTGAAAAGCTTGGAGGTTCCTACTTCCAAACATAATCACTGTTTAGTGTGATACAGCAGTGAAACATCACTTTTTTGGGGGTGTTGATGTGGGGGTGTGTGTATGTATATGAACAAAGACCTCCAAATAGTTTCAGTAACTATAAGGATAAAAGATAACTGTTACAGTACCCACACTGATTTAGAAGCAGGAGTGCTTAAGAAACTGACATTATAAACATCTAAATTTTTAATGTGGTAATTACACATCTCTAGTGACACTGAATGCAGTTAGACTTACTGATACACGCTTGCTTGCCAGGGAGTTTCAGTATTATAGGAGAGACTGACAGAAAAAGTGATTATTGATTAGCTGTCACCAACAGGGAAAGCTGTGAAGGTTTCCTACACAAAAAGATCCTTATTTTTACTACGGATGCCTAAGATACAAATGGAAGCCAGAGAAAGCAAAGACAAGGTGATAATAATTAAAATTCAAATATCCATATTAAGGCAGTCAACACCTGATCTGGCCAATCCATTAATTTTGCAGACTATTTATCCATTTCACCAAGCATGCTATCTTGGGCATTAATACTCACAAACTCCTAAGTTACCCTTTCCCAGACCAGCCTGCATTATTCTAGTGTAGTCCACACTCTTGAGACAGGAAAACTCTTCGATGGAGAAAAACATAAGCATAAAGGAGTCAGTGCTGTAAGAAGTCAGTCCCTTGGTACCCCTTTAAAAACCTACTGGACCACATGCCTTTTCAGAGAACCTTTAAATCTCTACGTCAATTAACAGAGATATAGAAAAGTGAAGGCTGTTGAAAAACAAGCACTCCAAGGAGTGTCACAAGGCTTTAGGGACTTTCTTGATATGCAAAATTTGAAATACAAAATCTGTACATTATTCTCAAATATTGATAAACTACCTTCTAAATCTGAAATAATCAAGTAACAGGAGAAACAGAAGTTGCCAGAAGCTGAACAACAGCCAAGAGTAAAGCATTAGGGAGAAACCTTGCAGGGGCTCCAGATGGTAGGAAGGACTGCACATCAATACAGCTAATGTGTCGACTCAACCCTTACTTCTGCTGGTATCTAATACACAGCACATTTATGTTCAATAGCTATCGTACTTAACAGAAATCATTAATATCATACCAGACAGCTCATTCAAATGTTTAACCTTAACATATTGTTCTTAAGTAGAAATAAGCCAAAACTCCACTCAACAGCCAAGGAGCTAAGTACAATGTGGCTGCACACCCCCCTCCTGGTCACAGAGGACGTTTGTGGAAGGAGATTTGCTGTAGAACACCCCGTTAGCCATGAGATAGATCAACTAGCTATAAAAACCAACAGTGTGTTACTAAAATTGATTTATGTATGATCTTGTGTATATACATTTGGATAGGACAGGTTGGAAATCTTGTGACTGTAAAGCACACTGGTCCATCTTGTCACACTCCCTCCACCATGCTCAGCCTGCGGGAATCATTCCCTCCAAGGCTAACCACAGGAAATAACCTCTGAAGGGAGGAGGAGGAGGAAGACAGACAATGCTGGCACCAGGAAAAGATGATTCATCTAACTTGAAATTTCACACTTGTTTTGTTTGCAAAGACGAGCAAAAGATAGGAAAATGCTGAGCAGATAGGACCAGCATTGTGCTCAATTACAAACCCAAACACTTGTTCAAGGAGCTAACGAGGCTGTTGTCAATTAGGTCACTCATTTAGCCCTCCAAAAAAGTACAATATTACTTCACATTAGGCACAAAATAATAAGATAAATCTATTAAAAGTTTTTAAGATATGTTTGGCAATAGACAGTCATCATATTAATCCAGAATTACGTACTCACTACCTAAGCATCTCCACAGAAAATACTTAGGAACAAATTGGTCTCTATGCCTTTTAGCTGGTGCTACTGCTAAAATACAGTTTGTGAGATCCCAAGTAAATTCCTCTTTAGCCAATATAACAAAATATTTTCTTGTTTGTACTTTTCCTCATTATTCTTATACAATCAACATTACAAGCCTTCAGTAATTTTAGTGACACTTTTACTGCAATTTAATCTTTTTAATGTAATAAGATCGACTTCCAGTGTTTTCTTTATTAAGTAAAATCACACCATTACAGAATTTGACTAACCTGCAAGACAGGTTCTCTGAAAGCTTCACTTCTTCAACAAGTCATATTATTAAAACTTATCACTTGGGTTTAAGTAAACATAACACTATTTCCATAGCTTGGTAAAAACTACTCCTAAAATAAACTGTTGATGTCAAACAAGCTAACAAGTTGAGGGTGGGGAGGATTAATCTAGAAAGCTCGATCTACCTTGCACATAGATAACAAAGCAAGTTTACTATGAATGACTCAAAACCCCAACAAAATTATTCCCCTCCCCACACCCGCAAGATCCCAAACCTGATTTGCTTCTCTTCCAGCAGTGAAATCCCTTAGGACCTTTGATACCAAGTCAAAACATCAAAGGAGTTTTCACAGAATCACAGTTTTCAATAGAAACTGAAATTATTTTAAAGGAAATACTTTTTCCAGTTGAAGTTTTTATCATTATAGATGTTCAACCTAGAGAGAGGAATTCTAAAATGTATAAGTAGCAAGCACATACTGGACTTGTCCAAAAAGACCAGTACTTTCTGATTTAGCAAGACTTATGAGTTAAGAGGGAGGTTGGGAGTGGGTGGGGAAGCTGTCCCCATCTCACCCATTTTGGGAGATACCCCAAGACAACAAGTCCCTGCTACCTTCTGCTAAAACTCAAGTCTAAGTTACTTGGTCAACAAGACCTCGTGCCAAGGAATTTTTGTAAGATGTAATTATTTACAGGCTCATCACAGAGGCGGGGGGAAGGAGAGGGGAGGAGGGGGGAGTAAGTCACCTGTATACAGCCCTGGTCTTCAACATAAGGCACAATATTAGTAGCTGGAGAAAGTTAAAGGCATTTTTTCCCCTCATGTACTGGAAAAGTGCTAGTCATGCACTGTTAGCATCTGCCAGATGAAATATATAGATAACTTCAAAAAATCAGTGTAAGAAGTACGGGTAATCAAGGTTTTGTTTTGAGTATGACCAGACACACACAAAAGCCTCAAAGACAGAGCAGAGAGGAAGGGAATCAGACAGTGCTGAACAACGCAGAATAGGAACAAAACCAGTCTTCATTCTACTTCTAGTTCTTTAAAGACTCGGGTCTTCTGAAAATAGATAAAAGCCACTCTTCTGGTGGATTTGCACAGAACTGATTATTTACTCGCTGCATCTTTTCATTCTTTGTGTCCTCAGAGCCAAGATACAACATTTCTACTCTAGCACAGTAATCAGAATACACTAAGCAGCTGCTTAAATTCACAAATCCATCAAACCTTGATTGACTCAAACACAGCCATCTTAAATGAAATGAGCTACACTACAAATAAAGGTGCCTGAAACTATCCTGGGAAAGGTTTTTACAATAGTACCTCAAAAAGACAACTTTGGAGTAGTACTTTCAAAAGAACACAGATACTGTTATTCTGTAGTAAGTTTTAAGGGAGCAACACCTACATTCTGTGCCTTTCCTCCCACACATTCTTCAATAGCACACTCATTTTTTTCTTTTAGCTTAGTTAACCTAAAATGCATCCTTCAGGAAATGAGCACCTGTTAGGAAATAAGGAGTTCACAGGTTATAGTGCCACAGTATGAAATGTTAGCACACACAAAAAAAGCTATGGTCTCTATAGGAACTAGGAAGCATTCATAAGGCAAAATTAAAAAGATGAAACTCCCATCTGTATCCCATTGTAAGACAGAATCATGTACAGTCACTTAACTTTTTAACTGGAAGCTAAAGCAAGGTTATACTCAAAGAAGAGTTTCTTCATCTATTTTTTATTAAGCAAGGACAAATTACTTCTTTGGATGTTAATTTGAATGATGCAGACTTAAACTATTAATTCTATGAAACTTACAGGTGGGTATATTCATTCCTACCTCAAGCACTGCAATAAAATACACACACCACCTTCTTAAAATAAAAAAAAAAGTCTGGTGTGACAACTAATCACTGTCAAATAATACCCTAAGGGGAAAAAAATAAAGAAAAAACACACAGTTGCTTTGTAGAATGAAGTGTCCAGACTACCAGAAATCCTGCTGTGCTCTGCAAACACTCTAAATTGAATTCTACCACTAAAAACAAACCTACGTAAGCTGTACTTAGAAAAAATATCTAAGCACTGCCTGGCACATAATCTCATTAAATTTGTATTAACAAAGGGCAAAGACCTTCCTGAATTAATTCCTTTTTGGGTGCTTTTTCCAGAAGATATGACCTAGCATAATCCCTATTTAAAGATTGCAAGTAGCAAATCATCTACAACAGAATTAATCTGGACTCAGAATCAATTAGCAAATTTCATTCTACTTGTTTACTCTACATCATCACTTCTCTTCTGTTATGTATTTGGGTGCTTCTATCTGATCAACCATTTATTCCTTACCTTCTGAAAAACTGGAAAGAGTTAGAAAACAGGCTCTTGGAATTCAGGAATGCAGATTAGCATAATCCTTCCTACTAGGTAGCCACAAGAACTGGTATTCAGGAAGAAGACACTGCTGGATATCAAATAACTGCCCTACTCCTCCAATTTGATACCACTGTGAATAGACTCAAGGATCAGATTTTTTTATACACAAAATATTGTGCAGCTGGGCACAGGCCATCAGAACAGCCACTCCGAAGGTCAATCTATCTATCTAGGTAATGCACATGAAATTTGGCCACACTCGCATACATACTGTTTGTTTGCAGCATTATGAACAAAGACTGGTTTTCCTCAATCAGCCGAGAGCTCTGAATATTCCTTTCCAACTCATTATATCCTCTGGAAGCTTTATCAATAAAATTTCAGGTTTTCTTCCAAGCCACCACAAAAAGTATAACAGCATCACCACAATTCCCTGCAACCCACTGCAATATACCCATTTATAATCAATAACTGAAGGTTTTTCAGGACAAAATGCAGGAAGATCCATGTCATCTGGGAACAAAAATCCTCCTATTGCATTTGAAAGCGAACAAGTATATATAGATAACTTCAGTAAACTTTTCCAGAAGCAGTAAACACTAGATGCAGTGCTATCCCAACCCTGAAGGTAAAACTTCCCAGCTGTCCCTGTGGCCCTGCATACGTTTCATTCTCCAGGAAGACATACGCTTCCAAGCAACAGTTATTAATGCCATAGTGAACCTGCCCTGCCTGGAGTCTCTGGTGGTTAATGGTTAATTGCCTTCCAGCGGAGAAGGATTGCTGCAGGAGAAAGCAACAGATCCCCGATGCCATGAAAGGGCCTATGCTTGCAAGTCCCATCTTGTTATTTTATCTTCCTTGGAATCTAAAACCATCTTTCTCATCTTACAAAAAAAAAAAAAGTCTCAGAATCACAATTTCTACCATGCCTGAATCTATAAACACATACTAGAAAAATATATATCATCTACCATACTGAAATTCACACTGCATGAAAGATACTGCCCTTGGGGAGAAAATAAAATAAAAAAATAGAGGCCTAAAGCTGCACTTTTATCCAACTGTCAAACTTCACTTTGTAAACTACAGTGTCATTATTTGTATAAATGGGCAGCCTCATCTGAGGAGTCGTTTCCTCACAACATCATAAATAGAGGAAAAATTCACTTTCAGAATAAAACAAAAAATCAATTTTGGTCATTAAAAAATAATAATTAAAAAATAAAAATTTGTATTTAAGCTTAAGGGAGGGAGGGAGTTAAAATGGGATTTTGTGTAGAAGTATCTACAACTTACTTAGCATACTAAGTAAGCATATTAAAACAGTAACACTTAGCAAAGAAATGGTGAAGACAGGAAGAATCAAAGCCCTACATTTTAAAGTGAAAAATGAAATCAGAAGGCTGCAAATCACAACATAAGCTTGTGTTCATCTTGTTTGTAATTATTTCTTCATTCTTCTCTTATAGAAAAGTGTTTCTAAACAGAACAAAATCCAACTACAATAAGTATGAGGCTCTCAGCTCTTAAACCGTGTGCAATCAAGAAACTACAGCATGACCATACTTGTGCAACCAATTACTTAGCTAAATAAGACCATTTATTCAGATTAAAGCCAGCAGCAATTAATATCCTTATCTTCTTTGTATTTTGCATTGCATCTGAGGTACTGCATTGAAAAATACATTAGAAATTGGTTATTTTTGAAGTATCACTGTGCACATGCATATTTAATTATTTGTACTGATAATTCTGTAACTTCTTCCCTTTCACCTTATTAAAATAGTTATTTATACTTTGCCTTTCCAATTTTAAGAACCTTTCAATCCCCAGCTCCAAATCCAGAAATTTCACATCTTAAGGGAACATGAAAAAAGTCAGAGACACGGACAAGTGTCTCGTGCTGTATTTGCAACCGAATATCCCTTCCAAGACTAATTCTCTATCGAGATTTGGAAGGGAACAGGGAGAAGGATTTGGTTATACCAATGGCTTATGCTCATCCCTAAGACACCAAAAAGGAAACACGATTCCAAGATGCATCACACCGTTTTCAAGAGACACTGGAATGTATTAGTGCTGCTTCACAGCCCTTTGGAGGAGACCTCATTTGGTCAACCACCTTCAAGAAACAACTAACTGGAACAGACATGGTGACAGCCAAACAGGGTCGTCAGCAAGAGGCCTGGTTCATTTAGCTTAGCGAAGCAACGAAGTTCTCTCTGTGGATGCACCGTGGGCAGAAGACAAGAATTAAACTGAGGACAGGGAAAGCAGAGTAAAATGTCTTGGAATACATTCAGACTGACGTAAAAGACTATCAGCCAGATCCCTTCACATTTTTACCACCATTCACATGAAAAAGTTTTGCAGTTGACCAAATATATCTGCAACTCAGCTGTAATTCATAAGCTGCCTTTGTCTTCTGGGTGGTTTTTTAAATTCTATTTGTGGCAGGGGAGATGAAGGGAAATTTGCCTACAATAGCTTTTGTAAGGCTTTTTTATATCTTTTAGCACTGCATTTAAAAAGTAGAAAAAAATAGTATTTTAAGTTTTCTGTAAAGGTATGGATAATTTGCAAGATAAAGCAAACTTGAAAACCTGAAACGGAATTAAAATCAAATTTAATATTAAACCATAAGGGGAAGAGGAGGAAATCATGTCTTCTGCTAGCTGAAGTACAGTAATTAATGATATTTAAAGAGTTTTCTGCACAGCATTAAATGCTATTCCCTAGCTGACAAGTGAAATGGCAGCAGGTATACAAAGTAACAGAACTAATTTATGCATGGACAAGCTTAGACTCCAGAGAAAAAAGACTTGGGTTTGTAATACCCAGATGTGCAGCCACCAAGAACCCAGGCTCTTCAAGGGAAAAAGGGAGGGAGATTTTAATGAGACACATCAAATTCTTCAGGAGCACATACCCCACATGTAACACTTCCCTTCTTTGCAGCCAAATATGACACAGCAGAACAGAGTCAAGCCACCTCCTACCAGGATTCTGCCTCTCCTGTACTAGAAAGATGTTCAGCATTTTTCCAGCAATTATGCAGCCACATGTGCTAAAAAAATAATACCAAAAGCTGCTACTGAAAATGATTCAAGCAATTCTTTTCCACAGTATAATGGCAAAAAATGTTCTGAGCAGGTAGTTAAAATGCCCCAAAATTCTCTCAACTAGCCCTGACAGGTAACAACCACGCATAAACGGCTTTTTCCTAGTAGAGATTTGTTAGAGATTTAATCTGCTGTTTATACTTCAATTCTGAGCAGAAATATGTAAAATTAATAGGATTATGCAAAACAAAAAAAAAAAAACAAAAAACAAAATGTGCCAGCACTTTCCCTGTGAACAGCAAGCAGCATTCATCCAAAGGCAAGTTTAAGATGCGTGAGGCTACATTTAGGGATTAATTACTCAACAATGTTGCTTCAATGATAAAAACTGTAGATGCTCTACTTCAGGAATTATGTTACAAGGAAACAGTCTCATCTGCCAGCTGGTAAAGGGTTAAACATACTTGACTGCAAAATCTCCTGAAATATTAAGTAAAACCATGCATGGGAGAGAGCATTTTCAAAAGGATCCATCACATACAATTTCTAAAACTAGCCATGTTTTTCCCATAACAGAACTGGCAGGCACATTGCATATGCTGTACTCTGACATTACACAAACAATACAAGGCAGAGCAATAATTCTCCAGTTCTAAGACCCTTCAATTCTGCAAAAATCAGCACCAATAAGAAGCAGAGTTCTAGTTTATTAGCTAGACTTAAGAGCAATCATGAAAACTATCGAAGATGCAGCAAGTAACCTTTAACACTGGAACTGCATTCAGAGGTTATCTTTCTAAAAAAATTACTACAAAGTCAATAAAACCACAAGTTAAGCTAATATCCATGGCAGATGACCTCGGTCCTGCACTTCATTATCCCCAAACTGCCCAGCTTTAGATGTCCACCATACACATATACATCACATCGTATTAAATTTCTCATAGCCAAATGCAATACACCACTGAAACATAACACATGGTGTGCTTCAGCTACCACCAATGGAGGGACCAAAATTTACTGAATTAACTGAGGAAATATGTAAAGCTTGAAGTCCTTTGACCCAAGCATCTGATTTATTGTTCCAACTTAAGAAGCAGAGATCAGATAGTCCAGGGGAGTCTATTCAGCTACACTGCACCAAAAAGCAGAACTGCCAATAGCAGGATCCCAGCCACAATCCCCAACATACAAAACCAGAACAGAAAGGGAAAGTGACATCTCCAAAACTCTCATCTCAGCTGTTCCCTGACCCAAAGATGTAAGGGCTATATCCAAATAGGGAGCCAAACCTAAGTCCTAGGCTGGATTTGTAGGAACAGTTGCTTATATTTCCTATACAGAGGAAGATCACAAGGAAAACATCCAGTGCAGTAAATTCTTCATTACAGTCTTTAAAAGCAGTTCTGGGTCTTTGGGTGTGAGCTTTGGGTTTTGGGGGTGGGAGGGTGTTAGGGAGAAGCAGGAGGCAGCTGGGCTGAGACATCTGTGATTGTGATGTCTTTGAGATGGTCTATGAAGAGACTGCCAAAGACAAAAGCAGCTAAACAGCTGTATCAAAGTCATAGAGAACAAGCTGTCTGCTGGCCCTACCTAGGGCTGCACGCTGCCCCAGTTGTTCTCTGAGCTGTATCGATCCAAGAAAACAAAAGTGGTTTGTCCAGCGCAACTCCTAAGAGGAGCAGAAATCACATATGAGGTCTAACTAACAGGCAGATCTGCATCACCTTAAAGAGGTCACAGAAAGCTGTTCAGTACTCATTCATCACATCTACTACTGCTGTTCATGGCTGCTTATCCACATGGGTACCAGTTATAGTGCTAGCAATGACCAAGAACAAATAAGAAGCTTCCAATCAGCCCTCCATATCCTAGCACTGTCAGGAACAAATTCATCCTGCAGATAAGCCATGTGTTTGAAAATGCTATCAGAGGACAGCTTCGGCTTCTCTGATCATGTGATGAGGTTCCACATGCTGGCAGGTGAGAATGTAGAAGACTTCAAGGCATTAACACACAAAAGAAGCTCTTCCTGCTTGTTGAGTGAAGAATATTTTACACTAGGATCACAAGCAAAACATCAAGAGTCCAAAGATGACATACCAGGGCAACCTGAACAACAGCCTCAAAGTAGGAAAGTAGCCTGAAAGTTATTCACTCAAAGTTCATAAGAAACAAGCAACCAATCCATCAGTCTTAGAGGTATGTATACTAATACATGAAGCATTAAAAAAAGGACCTAGAACTCTTTGAACATAATCAAGACTGTGACCTACTTCATAAGAGTCCATTCCCAGCTGAAATACTAACAGAAAGGTGATACAGTCAGTTCACTGGAAAAAAACAAACCAACCAACCAAATCCAAGTGCCCAGCAGTGTTATGCCCTATATCTAAACAACGTAAGCATCACAAATGCAGAGAGAGGTATCTTGGAAGTCTACAAATAATAAAAGGAGGAAAGCACATGAGTGCTATCAAGATGCAAGCTTACTACAGATGATCAAAACCAGACATGCTAAGCAGGCAGACAGAACCTTTTCTGAGCAGGTAGAAGAATGAAGGAAAGTACAGGACTTCAACAAGAGACAGATTTAACATCACTAAGTAAGAGCTTGCAGAAGGCAAGGAAGAGCTAATTCTCAAAAGACACAATAGATACAAATTCAAGAAAACCAAGCACAGCAAGAGAATAGAAAACATAGCAAGAGAATAGTGACTCAGAAAAAGCAGAGAGAGGGAGTAACAAGCAAAACAATGGCAAGAAAATATGGGGGACAAATCAAAAATGCACAAAATTAAGTAATTCTCACAAAACAGCTTGAGGCTACTAAAAAAATCACTCTATCAGTACTAATAATAGTAATCCTAGTACTAATAATCTACTACTAAGAGAATTTGTCCATTGCTAAGTGAAGAGGGAAAACAGAATAATGGAGAACAAGTCCTCACTAAAGAGATCAACTACAAGCAGGTGATTAGCACAGTTAACACCAATAAATGGATAAAAATACCCACCCATAGTCAGCCTATTATTGGAAAAAGCCATACTTAATTTTTTTTTCCAAGTTGGCTAGATCTGATAATATTCAACCAAGTTGCTCAGGAAATCCTCTGAGCCATCTCAAAATCGATAATCCCATCTTTGAAAACTTATGGAGGATGTCTGCGATATCAGAAGCTTAGAAAAAGAACATATAAGCATTAAAAAAAAAAAAGGAAAACCAAAAACTGAGTGAGAAAAGGGATTGTGAAGGGCAGAAACACCTGAGGAATAATACTGGCTTGTCTTCAGTTCCCAGAAAAAAAATTAGTCAAATATATTCAAACCAGCCTTTTTAAACACTTAGATGATGAGAAGAGGAACAGCTACCATGGTTTTGTAAAAAACAAGCCATGTCAAATCAGTACAGATTTATTTCATGACAGAGCTACACAAGGGAGAAAGAATAAATGTCATGATTTACTTGATTAATGTTTCTGACAGTCTTAATTACTGCAACTTTCTCATAGACAAACTAAAAAGCAAGATCTCGATAGAACTACTGTGAATTTTCACATAGGCACAGGTGATTACATGCAAAAGAGGAGTCAACAAGGTCAGACCATTGGAAAAAATAAAATGCTACCTTGGGACGTATGTCACATAGCTTATGTGACACATGACATAATCCTTGCACCTACTGCTCTGATAAGTCTCAGAGGGACAACTGCAACTCATTCGGAACACAGGTCTTCAAGCCAGACAGGAACAGCTGGAGAAAAGCCACAAGAGAACAACTACCAGATGTAGACAATATTACCTGCCAGGAAAGGCTGAAAGAACTGGGGACACTAAACTTACAGGTCAGAATACCGAGGGGAGGAAGAGTGAGTTCTCTATATCCACAGCAAATACAACAAGCAAAAAATATTGAATTGCAGCAAGGGAGATTTCTATGCAATAGAAAATTAACAGCAAAGGATTTAAGGACAAAGATAGGCTGCTTGGTGAGGTTGTCGAGTCTCCATCAACGAGGTCATTTTAAGGGCAGGTTAGACAAACAAGTGACAAAAGTATAATCAGTGCTGTCGTCATGGGCCAGGAGACAGATAAATGAATGAGATAAAAACAAGGATGAAATTAAATTTGAAGGTTTTATAGCACTTCTAGGAAATTCTGGAATATTACATTCAGCTCTGATATCAAACTCAAGGAGATAGTTTAAAAAGTACAGAAGGAACCAAAGAACTACTCAACAGCCAGTGCCCACACTTGGAATAATTGAGAGTCAATGAGTTTTGATTATGAAAAAGGAAGTTGAGGGGTAATTCTGTTACACTAAATAAGTACCTTCACAAAAATAAACCATCAGATTCTAATGGACTCTTTAACAAAAAAAAAAAAATCCCCAAACCCACAGCCAAGAGTCATAGCCTATTCAGCAAGGATACTTTTGTAGCAGGATTAAATTAAAGACAGGTGTTTCAGTAAGATTGCAGCAAAGCATTTTTGCACAGAACAAGCAGCTATTTCAGACTAGCAGCAAGTCTGGCTACTTGGCTAGCACGAGATCTAAAAGGTAAAGCACCCATAGTCAAATTAGCACCATTACAAGCAGTGCTGTAAAATATGGTTGCTTGGATTTATCTCTGCTTCCTAGAGCGCAACTACAAATATAAAACAAAACTGAAAAAACAACCTTAAAGAAAATGAATTGTATTTTTCAGACAAATCATCTACCTTTTAATATGTATCAAGGTAGGTACCTACCAATACTGTTGTCCATTAATACTTCAAAAGAAGACAAAAAGCTCTATAATTGGTAGAGTCTACCTAAGACAATTCACAAAGAGGAAAAAACGTGCCACAAAGCTCAGCTTCCCTGAGGGGGACCCAGCTCACTGCTGCACTCAGCCTGCCTGCGCACCCGCCACCCAAACGCTCCCGCGCTCCCGTGAATGTACAACTAAAAGTGGGATTAGGAAGGTGGAAAAAAAGAGACAGCCTAATTAGTAGGATAAATCCACAACATAGCAGTGGAACATACAGCCAGCCATCTTTCTGCCTCTTCCACCAGTATTTTCTGGCATTATAGTGGAGCTGTGAGCCTACGATGTGGCACTGGGTGATGTGGGTTAGTGGTGATGTAGGTAGGCAGTTGGACTGGATGATCTTGAAGATCTCTTCCAACCTTGATGATTCTGATTCTGTCCAATGTAACTGCCTTTCAATCAGGCCAACTAGATCAGGATGTCTGACCACAAAGAGGTCCGGCTTTCCAGAAGGAGGAGCTGCAGTCCTCCTACCCCTTCACTAGCCTTGATCAAATTTTGCCTAAAAGGAATAATTACAACATATTGGTGAGGCAGATGCAACAGGTGCCAGAAAGACATCATCTTCCAGCAATCATGGTTTAACAAAAGGGATTCGTGCTCTATGAAACACCACTAAGCATAGACATCTACAAAAGAAATACAATCATCAGATGTAACACCTCGCTGACCACAAACTAGCACTTATTAATAGATTGTTCCTATACTTAACCAAACTTTCTCATGTTCTAGACACCCCTCCTACAAAACATCCATTTTGATGAAAAAGACTAAGACAAGGCCACTAAAATTTTTCTAGTCACAAATACAAAGCCTTAAAAGCATCAATAAAGGCAGACTCCATTGCATTTACTTTTTTCTTTTTGCAGATCATGAGTTACTACAAGCACTAAAAGAACTTTGCATGTAACTTCAAAAAGTGAAATTACTCAAGCAAGCTATACAAAAGAACATATTTGTGGCAGAAGTGTCAGAGATAGGACAATGCAAGCAAAATAAAACAGTGAAGACTAACTTCCTGCTATTAAACAAAAAGGAAATACATGAGTCACAAAGAAACCATAGAAAATTCTTTTCTCATCATAAGAATTCATCCCTAACTTGGGAAAACAATTAAAATGTAAAAATACAATATTTGGGAATGCTTTTTTTAATATTGGGGCAATACATGGTGTGCAATGTTATATATGAGGATACTTGAGGTATCAGCCATTTCGCTAAGGCAAGACTTCATGGAAAAAGCTAATGATAGGGATGTCAACTTTCTCAGGATTATCATAAACACTAACAGGGGTGGCAGTAAGCTTCTTTAAAGGATTTTCTTAGTGTCTTCAGTATAAGGGAGGTCTGACACTGGTTAGGATCCTCGAGGCTTTAACAGAAATCAGGGATGGACTACCACGAATTTTTTTGGCTTAGCTGTCAAACTGTCAGAAATACCAGCAGAGAGGATGAGCCAGCCTCACTAACAGGTAACATCACCAGGTGCAACCCACTGGCCTGAAAGTTTGTTTCGGAACCAGCTTCGTATTTAGACAAATACTCATTTCTATGTCCTTAGCCAAAAGCCACAAAGGCAAGTACACGTTCAGACTTCTATTTGAAAGCTCTACTTAAGGAATAAATTCCCACAGGCCATTACTACTAATTCCTGGGGACCAGAACAATCCCCTAAACTTTACATAATCACTAGTTTTTTTCAACTAATTAAAAATTAAAAGATAGGCTCAGAATTACTTTAACTATTGACAAGAGAATATGCTTTTTCATTCTTATTATGAGGACATAAGATACAGCTGTCAAGTTTAAAAAAAATGCAACAAGCAGTCTGAATAATATTCAAAGTATGTGTGATTAAGTGTCATGATTTCCCCATAATTCTGAAAACCAGTAAGATAGGTCACCAGTGACAACACTTCTGAAAACTTTAAATAATAATTAATATTTAACTTAGTTACTATGCAATGTTCTTCAGTACAAAGTTCCTTCTCCCACATAGGGTTTCAAATCTATAGCTAGTGAAGGATACTGTACAAGTATGGTAGCCTGTTTTCAGGACAGAAAAAAATCATTATTTTTTTCCATCGAAAGCATAAGAATTTTTTTAAAACAATCTCTATCTGAAAATTATGGAAGTTAAATTTTGTCCACTTTTATTCCAGTGGTTCAGACCTTTAGCCAGTTATGATACTAACAAAAAAACCCCAACAAAACAGTCAGCTTCAGGCTGCTGCTGGAAGCTGTCTCAAATCACAGCAGACACCAGTACAATTCCCTGCAGACTGCCTGAAAAGAAGTGAAGAATGACAGCACAGTGGAGATGAATCTCGGGAGTAGCCAGGAAAAAGAGGTAAAGATAAAATAAAGATGATCACTCAGATAAAACTGCAAAGTTTCTTCTGACAGTAAAGGACTGTTCTATCTCCTGCTGAGTGACAAAATAAAACCTTAATTCATCTGAAGCCTGTTCCAGTGAAGAGCTGGGTTTCAACTACACATTAGCTATAGCCGCATAGATAAGCCATGGCCATTAAAATAAAAACTTGTAGTGAACCTCAGCTAAACCACTAACTTGCCATCTGTTGTGGCAGCAGCTTATTGAAGATAAGCAGCCTGGAAGCATTACGGCAATTAAGAAATCTTTTGGTCATTAACTCCACACCAATTAAACACTGAAGGCTGGCAAAACTGTACCATGGCTCAGAACTGCTTTTTAAAGCAAACTCTTTTGTTGCCAGTGACTGGTTCCACTGTGAGACTCAGGGTAAGGAAGAACCTTTAAACATTTACTCATGCACTTTTTTGTCCATCAGCAGTTCCAACACACATATAACATGTTCTAATCCAAAAAATGTACATGCACACATACAAAGAATTTACTTCATGCCTACACTTACATAGCAACTTCATTAATCCACATTCAAAAATGGCATGTTTGAAAAAGCTTGGATACATGTACACACATGTATGAACATGCACACACACATTCTCACTCACACAACTGTCCATGAGCGCGTCTCTGGGCTTGTGTCAACATTAGCGTTACTCACATTCAGAGCTCCACATCCATCCCTGTGAAATACTCCCTACAACAAGTTTGAAACAGTCAACTATCGAGTTTAATATTGTTACAGAATTTGAAAGAGGTTCCTTAACTTCCCGTCATGTTCACAAACCCACCACAGTCTGCCTATGAAAGATATTTTTAAATCACCCTGCTAGTTTGCTGCACCTAGATCAAAAGATAAAAACCACTTGTATTAGAAAATAGCTGAACTACCCTTGTGTACAATTCAGTGCTAACACCACCTTTCTAGCTCTGGAAGAGTTCTGATCCAAGAGCTAAACCTACTATTTCTGCACACATTAAAAAAGAAAAAGAAAAACAAACAAAAAAAACCAAAAACAAACAAACAAAACAAAAAACAGAGAACAAGCTTTGGCTTTCAAAAGAAAAAGAATCACCTCAGTTTAAAAGCAAAATTACTATGGTCCCAAAATACAGAAGAAATCCAAGCCTGCAGTGCCCACAGTGCACTGACTCCAACCACATCAACATCCAGCTGTTCACACTGGTTCTCTCTGAAAAAAGCCTCACAGAGAAGGCACCAGTGTGATGGTGCATTCAGGCCTGGCACCCCTGCCTAAAGTCACTTCTGTTTGTAAAGAGTTGCCTGCCACTGATGCAGTCCGACAGCACTTTGCAGAACATTACTTATATATTACATTAAACACAGTTTCCAACAAACTTCATCACCACACACAATGAGATACAACCTGAAAAAGAAATACACAGATTTTGAAGAGTCATGGCTTGCATTAATAGACTTTTCCCAGAAGCAGGATTCAACCGACAGCCTTCTTTCCCTTCCCTCGCTGGACAATGCTGATATAATTAAATTTATTTTAGATGTCGCTAATGACAGACACTCCAAACTTGTGAAGGACATGACCAGAAATTATTAGTTAAGTGTAAGAAAAAAATTGGTTACATAATGTCATGCTCAGTTAATATGTTCAAGAGTCTTTCTTTCATGAACTTCCTTGCCCATTTCAAAGGGCTGAGCACATTTCATGTAACATCAATAATGCCTGCTCTTTTACAGTTCTTTCTCTCCTCACCCACATTAACTCTTCTCCTACAACATTCAAGAAGAAAGAGCCATTATTCTATCCTTCCAAAGATGCAATCGTTCTGCACTAAACCACAGACTTCTCTTAACTTTCCAGATCTCCAACTGCCACCTGTTTCTTCTGACAGATGGGGAGAAAGAATAAAAGTAGACCAAAAAAAGACCTCAGAAAGCAGGATTTTGGTACATACAAAGTATATCCAGGTGCTGTTTCAGGGTCTTGTTCAGACATTGGTCTAGTTGATGAATACCCAGGTTTACAGCTCCTAAATAGTTGGTGGTGGTATTAATGGACATGGCTGAACACTACCAGAGTTGTTATGCACCAGCCCTGGCAGAAGCCACACAGCCACACTCGCACACAGCTCTGCTAAGTCCACCTGAGAGGCAGATTAGTGCCGTGAATCCAGATCCTATATTAGCTTAGATGACCAATTTTAGATGAAAGCTGGCTCAGGAGGTGGACGGTCCTAACACAACATGCCATATGCATTTCCCCCCCCCCCTTCCCAACAGTTTTCTGAGTGTTATAACTAAATGAGTTTCCCATTATTGTGAACCACCTTCAGCTTCTGATGCCTACTGCTCTACCCTTAACTCTCCAACACCACCTCTGGGGAATCATTTCAGCGGTTACTTCTGCTGTGCTTCCAGATGTCCTAAAGGAGGTGAGTGAGATCTTAAGGGGGAAGGAAAAAGAAAACTACACAAAAACACCTCTCAATTATTTCACTGTTGTCCACAGAAGTCTAAGTACCAAAAGCCTTAGCATAGACTTAAGTTGCCAGTGTTTACATTCCTAATTCAGAAAACTACAGATAGTTACGGGACCATGGAGCCCTTTACATTTTTAAAGGATGATTACTGGATTTAATTACTATATCTAACATATCAATCATATAGTATTTAATAACCAGTCATCAATCACTAGAGTTCTATATGCTAGTGATGCATGTATTTATATTCAATCTTTAGAAAGCTTACCTCTTCAGCATATTCACAGGCATGGGACATAAAGCAGCCACTACCCAGTTCTCTACACTGTTCAGTTTTCCTTGAATTTTTAAGCAAAGATAATGTTATTTCCAAAAAGAGCAACAACCGACTTATGGATCAAGGTGTGCAAAGCTGACATTGCAATGCAAGCCATGACCAAACCAACACTTTCGACAGTGTAGCCATAATTAATACCTAAAAGTTTTTTCTAAGAGCAATTGCCACCCATGCACACTCCCAGAAATAAGTCCTCACTGTCTATTGCTCCGCAGGGCTCCTGGCCCCTCCTGCACTGGCAGCAATTCACCTCTCACAGCCACTTTCTAAGATGAGCAGAAGATGAGACCACAAGAGAAGCCCTAAAGCCCAGATGTCATGGCTGATAAGTCTGCTCTAAATCAGGGCAGTCCAAAGCTCTGGACCTGAATTTAATGATTTTTGTAACCCTGTAAAGATTTCATTATTTACCTGGATGATCGTGATCTCATGTTTTTGAAGTTCCTTCAGAAGCAAACACTTGACAAAGCTACTACAAACCAGTTCAACAGATCAATGTGTTAAAGGAGGGCTATTGTAAAGATCTTCTGTACATGAGGACTTAATTTTATGACATTCCACCATAAGTAACACTACAGAGGCACCTGCAGCCTATTCTGTTTAATTTTTCTTCCTTTTTTAAAGGAAGAAGCCATAACTAAATAGGCAAGTAAAAGCTAAGCATGGCCTCCTAAGAGATATTCATACTATCCAACTCTGGGCACCCAGCTTGTACCTCGAAGGCTTCCTTTAACATAGAGTGGCAAGAGATGGCCACTCCAGAGCAATGCAGAACAGGAGTGCCTTCCTCTCAGATGCTTGAGTGTCTTCTGTCATTACTGGCAATTTTGAGATGAAGAGAACTACATTCGTGGCTTGTTCAACAGAAGGTGAGTTGATTATTTAAGAACACGGTTAAACTTCACACTCCAAGAAAGGTTTTATCCAGCACTATCACCGGTCCAACTTGAATAACTTCAGGTCAACAGCCTCAAACAGCCTCACAGGCAACCCCATTAAATTTCTGCCCCAAAACCCACTTCATAGAACAGTGCTCACACTAACATTCTGAACCACTAAAGCAGCTGTACAGTCTGTATATTAAAAAAAGTAATAGTATGTAGAAAAGATATAAAAAATAAAACATATACTTAAGGAAAATTACTATGTTGCTCAAAGCTATCTATGTTGCTCAAAGCTATCAAAGCTATCTGGTGTATTTCTTCACACAGCTAGGAGGTGAAGGTCAATAATGTCATAGGCTGCCTTGAATTTTTACAATATTAAATTGAATAATTCTCGTGTCATAAAAATAATGGCATATTGATTTTATTGCATTCTCAGACAAGCCTCAATTTGGGCAGTTCCCATAATAACATTAAGAGCGGCATCATAAATGTCATTTCCCAGCTGAACTCTTCATTTGCATCACAAGAAATTTGGAACTTGTAGATTAAGATATTAACAGAGCAACAGAACCAGACTACAACATTCTTCTACCTGTTTAACTCAAAATTTTTCATTCTGTTTAATTATCCTAGCAAAGTTTCACATATGAACTACTCTTTCTCAAAACAGAGCAGTCCAAAGCTACCTCAGTCCCTATTAAAATAAGAAAGTTACCACAAAAAAGGAAAATGTAGGAACTGTGTTCATTACCTTAATAAAAGAGGAAATACAACCTCCTTACCCACTAGTGATGGAGCCCTAAGATAGATTAAAAACTGGTTTGATTACCCAGATCTATACAAAATCCTGGACCACTGCCTAGCACATCCATGAAGCCCTGTACATCCTAAGCAAAGCAAGTTTATTTCCTAATAATTTCTCTTATAACTTGTCCAGAACACATCTTCAGCAGACCTGTATATGTCAAGGACCACCTCTGCTACACATACATCAGGGACTAAACATTAGTGTTGTAGGCACCAAACACCACCAAACTGGATTGTCACATCCACTCAGCTCTCCTTGCCAGGCAAGAAGGGAGTAAGCCTGGATGCCTTCCTTACACAGGCTGTAAAGGAGAAAGGACAGAAGGGCACCTCTCAAGATGGGATACCGCTTCAGAAGGATAAATGCCATAACCAAGCAAATAATATGATCTTAAACACCTAAATGAAGCTTCAGTTACTGCTTGGAATCAACAAAAATTGCAGGACAAGAACTGAACAGAGCCCTGAATATTCTAATCAATACTCACCTATTCCAGAACTAACTTTTCACATTAATCCAGTTCCAAATTAAATCAACAAGGTTTTGTTTTCATACTCAGGAAACAAAGCTTTGGAGGGGAAAGGAGTCACTATGGTTTTTAGAGTAAAAGCTTTCTCTCTCTCAATCTCTCCCAACCATTTTGCAACCAACATAACAAGGGAAAAAAAAAAATAATCCTTTGCCTTCACACCCAGAATCAAATGTCTCGGAAAAAAGCCATGGGAGGACACTTAGCTAGTACGGATTAGACACTGCTGAACCAAATGCAATTTTTTGGACACACTTTCTACATGTTTCATTTAACAATTCACAACTGATTATTCTCGTTATCAATTGACCATGATATAGCAGGTGCAGGAGGTGGGGGAGAAATGGAGTGCTCAGGGATTGGATATACATCAAGGTCATGAGTACACACAGGCACACGCTTCCCAGGGGCTGTGTTACAAGATCTGAACCTACCACTAATACCTGTGCCTGTGGTCTCAGATCTATCAGCTAAAAAATGCCTTAACTAATCACAAGAAGAACCTAAGAAAGAGCTATTAATGTGAATGTTATGCAACCATTATGCTTGTTTTAAAGTTTGAAGTGTTCTAGTTAGATTAATTTAAGTCACAACAGATTCTCTTTCTAAATTAGCATGTTAACTCAACCATACTACCTAAGCCCAATCCTAATAGTTTCAACCCATTCTGTTACATCTCCTTTTACTAAAAAAAACCCCAAACAAGCAGAGCATAAGCTCTTCAGGGCAGGGACTGCATGTCTATTAAAAAAAAAAAAAACAAACAAAAAACAAACCAGAAAGAGAACTGCATTTCATGAGAGGAACAAATGTTTTACCAGACTGTCAAATAGACTTATTTTTCATCCAGTAAGTGTTTTGAGTGTTTAGAGGTATCTGCTTCCTCAGCCTGAGGAGCAGAGGGTACAATACTATTTTATTTATTGAAATTTATATAGTTTACCCAAGCCTTGACAAAAATTGGCCAAAATAAGTTTGCTTTTGGAGAGGAGGAGGCCCTACATAGAAGTACAAAAGCTAGCTATTTGCTGAACTTCTGAGTTCCTGACAAAGCTCCTCTTTTGTATACTATTTCTTTTGAATGTTTGAATCGGGGGGG
>VZRW01003188.1:0-42502 GCA_013398125.1 Aegotheles bennettii | reverse complement strand
GCGAACAAAGTTTATTTTTATGAAGCTAAGTCTGAGGCCGTGCTAAGAACGCGGTTACGCGGGGTAACCCGGAATCAGCTGAGGGAGGCGCTGAGGGCCGCCCGCTGCCCGGACTACATTTCCCATGATGCACCGCGGCAGCGCAGCAGCTCTCCGCTCACCACAGGACTACATCTCCCATGAGGCTTTGCGCGGCCGCCGGGAGCCTGGCGGACGCGGCGTCCCGCGCGCTGCCCGCTGGGAGCTGTAGTCCGCCCCGCCGCCGTTAGCCGCGCCGGCCGACGTTGCCACCCCGGTCAAGGGACTACACCGCCGCCCGGGAGCCGGCAGCACCACGTGACGCACGCCCCCGCGCCTTAAAGGGGCCGCAGCTCCCGGTGCCCCCTGCTGCGGGGTGAGGCGCCAGGGGCCGTGCGCTCCCTCGGAGCGGCGGGGGGGGGGGGGCGGGGCGCTTGGGGGATCNCCCTTTGTGCAATCCCCCGGGGAGAGGGGTGCGGCCCCCCCGCCGCTCGGAGGGAGCGCAGCCCGTTGATGCGGGGCCGCTTTTGTGTGGTGCGGCTGCCTTTGTCTGTGCCTTTGCCCTCGGCCGCAGCCCCCGGCTCCCCACAGGCGCCCCCTGCCCCGCTCCCGGGCGGGCCAGGCGGGAAATGGCCGTTGTACCCCGCGGGCCTGGCGGCTCAGGGCTCTGGAGCTCCCCTGGCCTGTGGGGCGGGCTGGGTCTGGGTGCCAGGCTCCGGGTGAGGCCGGGAGCCGCTCTGCTGTAGCCCGGCTCCCATCACCCCGGGCAGCCAGGCTGCTCCTCCCGTCACTGCCGCAGCCGCCATCGGCTCCCCGGGCTCTCCACAGCCCGCAGCCCTGTGTGCAGGCCCAGGAGCGCTGTGGCGCTGGGCTTTGGCGTGGCTGGGCGGCCTGGTGTAGGAACAATGGGTGCGAGGGTGTTAAACCTGGTGATCCCTTCCTAGCGGTGTAAAATCTCCTGCAGCATTAACAATTGATGGGGGGTTTTGGTAGTGATGGGGGGTTTTGGTAGTGATGGGGAGTCAGAGCATCAGGAGCACCAGCGTATTTGCCTTTTGCTCACTGATGACCCTACAAGCTTATAAGGTCACAGAAATGCCAGCTCAGGAGTTTTGGGAGAGAAATGGAAGAAGGCACTAATTTCTGTGTCCTGGTGAGTAGTTGGTGGCTTCTACTGGAGCTGTTGAAGCCGTTCCAGGCTTAGTTTGCCTCTGTGCACACAGAGAAGCTTTGCGTGTACACGCAGGCAGCTGTGAAACCAGGAGAACATGTTTGTGCCTTCTGTGGTCTGGTAAATGATGAGTTTTTTGGGGCAGAGCTCCAGTTTTCAGAAACGCGTTCAACATGGCACGCACAGCGCTGCGTGAGCAGCAAACAGCAGTGGCAAGAGTAGGGGCAATACACAACTCATGCAATTGCATACAGCTTTTTGCCACAAACACATAAATTCTGGGTCTTGCAGTATAAATTCAACGCTGACTTCATGTGACATCTCTTCTTAATATATGGCATTATTTTCAGAGCTCATATCTTTCACTTGAAATGGTGACACGTCTTATTTCAGTCTTATATAGGGCCATTTTTATCTTCCTTTCAGAATTATATTTTCACTTGGCCACTGTTCATTTAACACCGTGCTTCTGAAAGAGAGATTACAGCTCTGTCAGTCTCTCTACCCCTATGTATTACAGATAAAAAACATTATGAGAAACTATTATAGTAAAATCACTCAACTGTACAGGAACTGAAGTAACACTACTTAGTCTGACATCACAGCGTTTAACTCCTGTACTCATTATAGAAACAAAAATGTTTTCCTTTTACACTTCAGAAAATAAGGGCTATTCAGATTAGTATTTTTTTAAAAATTCATTTTTCAATTTTAAAGAAAATTCACAGTGCGAGTCAGTAAGTTTTCACAAACTGTGCAGGTCAGGGCCTTATTTTAAACCTGCAAGTGAATACTAGCACTCAGGGAAATTAAATACTTTCATGGTTTTGAACTGAACTCAGCTACCACACCTTGTTTTTAAATTATAATTAGCTGCTGAGCCAGTAGGTTGTTTTAGAAATGAACTTGCCACTTTGGTGGTGGATTTGAACATTTGTATGAACTGGAGCAAAAGGGAGAGGAAACTAATGTGATTGCTGTGAAGACCTACAACTAAGTTTCTTGCCCTTACTTGAATCAAATTACTTAAAATGTTCCACCTCATCCCTCAGAAAATAAACCCAGTCATTTGAACAAACTAACTTTAATTTACCTCATTGTTAATTTAAAGCATGGTGTTGCACTTCAAAATCCTTGGGGGGGGAATTATTTATACTCTGAAAGTTTTTCAAATTTTCCAGGAATAACACTTATAAAAACTCCCCATGCTGGTCACTGCAGTGCTTTCCCATGCTCTTCCTTTGACCCAGCCAAGTTACAGCAGCGTTGCAGTTTTCTCTGTGAGCCATGAAGTTAATAAGTGGCTGTATGGAGAATTGTGCAGGTCACGGTTACCTCTGAGTTCTCCCTTCAAGATGCCAGAGCTGCTGGGGAAACTGAACATGGTTCTACTGCCTTGCTGGAATATTTGTGCCACACAACTATGTAAGGAATCTGTGTGCTGGAGTGTTGTTATAACTGCAATTAAAAAATAAGAGCTCCAGTAATTGTTACTGTTCTGGAACTAGTAGTCTCTGTGCGAGGGAGATTAAAATTTACTGTTTCTTTAGTTTCAAGGGGTTCTTAATTACATATTTAGTTCCCAGTTCTGCAGATGCTACTTAGGAACATTAGTGATACTGAAGTCAAAGGAACAACTCATGAGCAAGAGTTTAAAGCTGCCCTTCTGTTCACCACTGTTCTCTAATTGCCCTGATTCACTGCACTATTGTTTTTTTTACATTTCCAAAACTTACTTTGGGGTCCTGGTTTTCACTTCATTTTTCCCATATTGCCACAGTTTTGCTGAGGACCCGGGGCTTTTCATTGACATTAACATTATACAACTCAAACAATTTGTCAATGTAATTATTCTGCAACTAGCACTGATTTGTCTTTGCTGTCCAACAAGCTGTCATTTTAGTAGCAAGTTCATTTTTCGAAAAGGCTTCTCTACAGGAGAGTGCGGCATAGGGAAGCATGTACTTACACGTAAGTGAAAACAGAAAATATTGAGCCCAGACACTTCATCTCATGTGGATGTTGACAAGGGCTGTGGTGTTAGAGATCCATGTCGTTCACCTCCAGAAGCTGTTCCGTCTTTTCCCCAGGCTGGGTTGAGTTGCTGAACTGGACCTTGCCACAGCATGGCATGAGACTAGACAGGGTTCTGCCAGCCTTGCATTTCTATCGCTGTGATTTAAGGATCACCATAACAGTGAGAGACTCCCTCCGTGATCCACATACCAAACTCACATCCCACCACCCTTTGGGGAAGCACCTGGAGGTGGCTGAGGTCTCACAGAGGAGCTCTGTCTGTGGTCACACAGCAACAGCATCGTGATTACAAACTGGCACTGAAGTGGCATCACAGCTTACACCTACACGGAGTGCCTTTTAATCAGCCTACCTCCAGTTCTGATACCCGGTGCCAGAGTATCTGAGCTCCTTCTGCATACGATGCATATTGACAACAAGTTCCTGAATGGCCTTCATGGACCCTAAGCACTGCCTCCTTTTCCAAGAAAGAAAATCTTCTCAGGATAAGGTTATCAATTTATTGGCTTTAGTTGAGGAAGTTTTGTTGCTTGGTGGGACTAAGCTGAAGAATGATGCAAGCAGTGTCATTCTTCTATCAGGGCTTTCTGTAAAGCAAAGGACTGCAGGTTTTCCTTCAGATGGCCAAATTCAGTCTCACCTAATCTCCTCTGGAATTTATTTCACAGCCAGATGCCTCAGCTGAGAAAATGTTATCTAATGCTGAAGAGCTTTAGAGCAAAATAAAAGGAATCTCATGTGTTGTGTAATAAAATTTGATTTCAGGAGCTTAGTGACCTCTTTGGCTTTATGGTTATTGACTTTTTTTCTAGGCAATCTTTGATGGTCCTTAAACAATGTGTTCTTTAAAGCTGTAAGCCCAGAGGTCTTACAGAAGGTCAGACATGCTCCAGAGCATCCGCCATGGAGAACAGTATCCCAGGGAAACCTGGACTTGGTGCCTGCTGTGGTTGAGATGTGTGATTCCTGGGTGCTTGTTCACAGTGCCAGCACTGAAAGACTCCTGTGTTGTGCTAAACTTATGAACAATAAATGCTGGGGCACAAAAGCAATATTTTTTTTTCCTCCCGAATACCTCAGGAAATAAACTGAACAAAGGTCGGTTTCTTACAATGGAAATGCTAGAATGTGTATGTCTACTGAACTAATCTTAATTTAGCAACATTTTCCCCAATATTCCTTTGATTCTCCACTTTTTCTGCCCTCTTCTGAAGAATGTCTTTTGAACATCTCCGCTTTTTATTGCTTAATTCTGGCCGTTGAGATATGGGTTATGTCATGTAATGATGCTCTCTGCAAGCTGACATTTTACATAATGAAATATGGTGCCTTCCTGCATTAAAAAGCCCACACTGCTCTCCTTTGTTGCCTATTGAAACAGAAAGAAACACTTTGCTCATCAGTACTAAGACCGCAGATAAGACGCTGTACTGGTTCCAATTTATCCTAACAAGACCATGAGACACAGCTGTACATCGGACACAGTATACCTGCAGGTTGCTGGAGAATGTCCTACCAGCAATACCAGCAGCAGTTCAAAATGAAGCGGAGCAGCTTGGACACGTCTGCCCTCAAATGCTGCTGAACCCTTAATATAAAGTGTTCAGGGAATGAAGTTTCATCTCCCAGCCTAGAGTTTCAGAAAAAAATCCAATTTCCACCTCTCAGCGCAGGTGTTAGCCTCCACACTCAGAGCTTTGCTGGTGTGCTGGGGGAGTGAAGAGGATATTTCCATAGTGTCACCTTCTCTATTCACAGAGTCCCCACACAGCAGGAAAATACAACATCAGTTTCCTTGCTCACAGTTTCCAGTCCCACCTGCCCAACCAGCTCTGCATCTCAAGGAGCCCAGGCTCTCTGCTCCCTCTGAAGGCCATGGGATGTTCACCTTCTCTGCCTTCTGCCACCACCATTATTGCCTATAATCCTTAAATTTAAGCACTAGCAACCATTCCCTGAAAGGTTTCACAGCGATTTGGGCTGTTCTGCCCCTGATAGGCCAGAATTATTCTAGTAGTGTTTCTCTTGTTACCAGATACTACTGTAGAACAGAGTTCAGGGCTCTTTTGACCCTTTCATTTCACCTTTTAAAAGATGCTAAATCCATCCATCATTTTTAATCCAGAGTATGACAAATGAAAGATCAGAACCTGCCTCCTGGCAGCCATTAGCACCTACGAGCACACATCCAACTTCATTGTGAGTTGTACTGATAGGAGCAGGTTCTGCTTTTGCGCTTATTGATCTGGAGCTTTTTAACATTATCAAAATAAACAATGCAGGTTTTGAGTCTTTCTTGCAGTTTATCTTTCTGCTTCTTTGACTTTCAAATTTATCACCACAGGGGAAAAAAACAGTATTTCATCGCTCTTCTGTCAGCTCTTCCCTCAGAATATCCCAAATGATTTTTCCTTATCACTGAGTTGTGGTTTTAGTAGCAGATATCTTAATAACATGAGGATGCTCAACAGAGCTCATGGATCACCCAGGTTTCCACCCTATGCCTGAGAAACCGAGCAGACAAAAGGGATAAAATTTTTCAGTTTCCTTCTGCTTGTCTCCAAGCAGTCAAATCAATGAGTGTTAATTGCCATTTGTAAAGCAGCAGAACCCAGAATAACAGAGTGAGGGGTCCTATGGGCTCGCGCCACCTTTCTTTGATGGCAGGAGAGAGCGAGTCCTGGATGGGAACATCTCTCCATCGGTGTGACACTGGTGGATTTGCAGCAGTCGCAGATGGTATCTTTTATCCTGGTGGAACAGAAGTGGAAAACTGGGGCCTTAGGATGCTGCAGTCATAGGGCAGGGGTGACAGCAAAGGGAGGGCACTGCCCATTCTTTATTATGGGGTGAGTGGAAAGCAAGATGGGAAGGCAACACGTGGATCAAATCCAAGCAGTAAATAAAGATTCAGGCTTGGCAAGGATCAGGGCTTGTAGGTCTCATGGTGGGGCAGAATGGGTGGGAGTCATGTTCTTCACACAGGCAGGCTGAGGGAAGCTAACACAGAGCACTCTGAGGAAGTTTTGAAGCCAAGGCAAGGCACTGGTTTTTATGGCACAGCACTTTGCCTTGCTCAAAAACACTAGCAGGAACCCTGATGAAGCCAAATAATCCTGCGTGTTTCAGGTTCTTGATCTCTGCCTCTCTCTTCCCAGGTCTTCTGCAATGTGCAAGTCCTTGTTTCTGTCCCCATCCTCTGCAGAGTCTGAAAAAGAAGAGGTCCATCAAAAGCCTCTAGCTCCTTTAAAGGAATGGATTCAGATCCCCATGAGCCTGTCATGTTTGTACCCTCGGCTGTGGTGCAGACACCTAGCAGCAAAACAGGATGCTTTAGTTACGTGACACAGTGGAGGACAAGGCACCAAAAGTAAGTTTTGCAGCCTTTGCTTCTGCTACAAGGTTAATCTGAATCACCCGATGCTGTGCAGTAGACACATCCCATGTTTGGAGTGAGGTTTTTGGCTGCAGAAGTACATACCAGTTTAAGCACTAAAGAAGAAGTAAGCTAGAAAAGTTGATTTCTATAAGCAAAATGTTGTTTCTAACAGTAGTGTGCAAAGGAAACCAACACGTACGCTACCACCTTGTCTCAGTGACCTGCTTAAGAATTGTTTTACTCCACTAATACCTTCCAGTCCCATTTGACAGAGGCAGAGATCCCCCAGATATGCCATCCTACTTGTTTTAGGTGGACATTATCTTTCACATCCCCAGGATAGCCTCACAAAGGGAAAATCACTTTCAGTCTCTTATCTGTAACAAGAGACAAGAACCCGCTGGCCAGTCAGCCCAGGCATATCTTCAAGCACAGCATAAAAGATGTTACCACTTGCCTGCCCAGGAGAGAGGAAATGAGAGAGCCGGGAGGGGAAGGAAAGGAATGTAGAGATGTGGAGTCCAACTCCTTGGGAAACTTTATTTCCACTCCTCATAGAGCAGCATGTTTCTATGAGACTCAGAGGTGGCCTTGCTGAGATGCCTCCAAGCCTGGGGCGTTGGGGGCTAGCGTTTGGTCCAAGATCAAAGATACCAAAACCAGCTGTGAAATTCCAACCCAGACAAAATTCCTTACCACAGTAAGCATCCATACTTCAACTTAAATATTCTGTTTGTTTGACAAGCTTATAGGAACTGACTGGGCTTGCCCCTGGATTGTCGAATCATTTCCATCTTGTCTCCTAAAGTCCAAACTAGGTTTTTTAATCCTCAGGAAACCTGAGCAGTAAATATAACTATGTGATCCAAAAAGATGCTGAGCATCAGAAACCTCATAGCAGCAAGTATAAATGTGTCTGGGTTTCAGCTGCAGGTCCTTTAAGATCTGCCTGTTATTCTAATGACTTCACAACATTTGTGCAGTGGGGCTTTTTGCTGGATTGATGAGCAGTTCACTGTAAACGATTGTTTTGTGGTATTTCTATGAATACAGAATGTCATAATTCTGAGCTTCTCTCATCCCTACGAGAGAAAATATTCAAGGAAATTCCCCAAAAGGCAAGTCACATTTGGATAAGGCTGGCATCACTCCAAGAGTGTGTGATTGCCAGAGAAAGGGAGTTTACTTGATAAAGAATGAGAATATAGCATTATTTACCAGCTAAGAGCTGACCCTGCAGGGAGTAGAACATCGTCTGCCTTGGTATCAGAGGAGACTGAGGCCACTTCACATCTCAGCCCCAGATTTAATAAACACTGACGTGTTTGCACAGTGTGTGCTTGCAAGAGGCATTTCTGTAAGTGCAAGGAGGCCATTTGTGCATTAGCAAGGCCGTCAGAGGCATTTTCTGAGCTACTTCAGTATCAGAGTTGTTATGTGCAACAGCAATATCAAAAGCTTCAGCAGGCATGGGCTTGTTAACGTGCATTGTTTCTGGGCACAAACCATCAGCAGAAGAAGGTCATGGGTTGCTGGGTTTCAGGGCTTTTGCTAATCTGAGTTTATTTATGTATTTATTTATTTATTTTGAAGTAGTAAAAATGCCATGTGCACTGGATTGTTCATGTATATGGGTAAAAAGGAACTGAACCCTTCTGGTCATGTTTAACATCCACATTTGAGCCTGCCTTTATCTTTAACTCCAGAGATTAATCAAGGCACAGTTGTACACCACTGTTTGTTTTGGAAGCATCCACCTTTGATGAGTGCATTGTGCCATCAACCACGTGCCATTTGTTTGGGAAAGGGGTGGAAAAAGGAAAGATGAAATTGCAGACCTTTTACCACATGTAACCCTACAAGTTGTAGAGGACATCAAGAGAGAGTATGGATGTAAAGGTGCTATGCTCAGATGGGTCACTCCATTGATTTCTGCCTGTTTGATCCCCCTGGCAAATACTGACAAGCTTGTGCACAAAAGCAGCATATTTCTTTCTTCTTCTGTGCAAGTCTTCTTCCCACTTCTCTCAGTTCCCAACAGAATGATGCCTGTCACGTAAAAGGGGGAAGGTAAAAGCCTCTGCAAGGTGGCTGGGGGAAAGCCCTCCCGTTGAGTCACAAGGTTCAGACCAGACTGCCTTACGTTCTAAACTCCTTCTCAGAGAGGAGTCTGTGTGCAGCTGGATCCAGTCCTAGTCCCAGACTTGGTCAACGGTTTATGTCTAAAGGGTTACGTGTCTGTGTACAGACACCTGTTAGAGTCAATGTTTGCTTGTTTCAGAGTCTCACAAAGGACTTGCATTGAAACAGATTCAGAGGCAACTTTGTCTGTCTCAGAGTCCCACCCAGGACTTGCCCCGAAACAGATGCACAAAGTTGTAAAAATGGAGTTTATTAAGGTGACAGATACAGCAAGTTCGGAATTGCCATTGATAAATGCACTGACTGCACAAGCAGATAATATTGCTATCAACAAATAGTACTACTACAGCCCGGGGATACTTCCACTCAGAAGGTGAAAGGTGCAGCACTTACCCAGAGAGGTGTCCCTGCCTGGGGTGGAGGAAGAGAACACAGCCCCTCGACTGGTCCGTCCGTCTTTTGGTTCTTCTCCCAGCTCAATAATCTCTTTCTTGGCTTTTCATCCCCAAAGCTATAAGATTCCCACCCTCAGGTGACATGTAGTATGATTTGTGTGGAGAGACGAGTGCTATGGTCATACATGTATAGCTTGTCTGCTAAAATAGTCAGAAGCATAGACAGGGGTGTCAACTTTAATATGAATTTCACAGGTAGTGAAGAAAAGGTCACCATCAGACAGCATAGCCCTCTGACAGAAGCAAAGAACTACACAAGTTTTCTCTTATCTCACTGAGCAGAACAGGGGTTCGCAGCCTCCGCAAGGCTCCCTGCTCAGGATGCATCCTGTGATAAACAAGTGGGCTTGTCACACCCACCGGGTTGCACAGGGTTTAGCAAGGTTATTCTTAAGAGTTCTTTCTGTATAGGGTTGTCTAGGTTTTTCCTCAGATTCCATAGGTGCCTCAATAATTTTGAACAGTGTGACGGTGATGCAGCTTTAAATAGTCAGAAACTGTTTTTTTGAGGGTGAATTTTCCCCATCCTGGCTAATCGGTACCTGAGTCAAGGCTAACTGAGAAATGAGAAATCTCTTCCCCCTTTTAAAATATCTACATTATTGTAGGCAATTCATGGCAACTGAAGTCAAGGGAAGCAGGCTGTAGTTGGGTTTGGTTAAGACAACTTTATTTATACTTATTTCTATCACATTTCACCCTCTACAGGCCATATAATAGCTCCCTGTCTTTGGCTAATTAAGCACTTCTACTCATCTGATTCAAAATTAAAAATACAACATTGCTGTTGTGCCAGATAAGAGATGGGTGTATTCTCTGAATTCTTTTACTTCTCTGTGAATAGATTAGAAACAGGCTGGAACAAAGAAGAGGTGTTTCATTATATGACTGCAAATAAATGGAATATAAACCCACTACACCGTGTGCTTCAGTAAAATAACTTGCTGCTGTGAGAAGTCTCTGCACTAAAGATTTACTTGAAAATCCTGCACTTCTCAAAGAAGGGTCACCTCTCTACATTTCAAGCAATTTTATTTGCTTCAAAGTGCAAAAGGAAAAAAAGTGAAAATGTCTTTATTTAAGAGTGTGTGGTAGCTGGATGCAACGTAGATAAAAATAATCATTAATACTTGAATCCAGAAGGGGCAGCAGATTCAGCCTGAAAGAATTCAAAAGCTTTGTCAAAGAGAGCAATTCTTTTTTGGCAGCTTGAAAGCTTAGAAAGCTGGTAGGGGAAGGGCTGCCAGAAATGTGTTTCTTGGAGAATGTCTTTCTACTGCGGATATCCTTTAGAAATCGATTGAGCCCAGGTTACCTCTTGGAAGTTACTTGCTGCTCATGCTCTGTCTTAGGATGTAAAGGGTCTGAGTTGAGTTCCCTTTTCTGTCCAGTGCCCTGTGTCACTGGGACCATTTACTCAGCCTCCTTGGCCTCAGTTTCCCTTGGTTAAAATGAAAATAAAAACCATTGTGCAATTCTTCCTTCTGAGCCTCTCCAGCATGGTATCTTGCTGTTTCCAGAATAAATCACTAAAGACCATGTGAATCTGATCTATAAAGTAGGTTTTGATCTGTACAAAAAGCCACCATAGTTGAACTAAACCGTCATTTTCTCCTACAATAACATCATGTAAAAAGCCAGTGGAATTATACTGGCACAGGTCAAAACACTATAAAACAATCTAAAAAGTTGTACCTAATATAGGCAACACTTGAAAGGCTGCACTCTCTGTTGTTATCCTGTGTTAGGATGGCTTAATGTTCAGGCAATTTAGATCTGCAGTAAGGAGTCTTTGTCACAGTATTTGTGATAGTTGGTGAAAGCATCATCCCTCAAGCATTTGTTAAAGCAGTTTAAAAAAACTTTTATTTTTTTTAAATGGCAATAAAATACTAAATCACTATCTCATAGCAATTTAATAACTGTTCTAGTTCTACCAGTTCCATACAGTATTTCTGTAGTAACTGTTAAAGCCTTACAGAAAGACTGTCAAGGCACATCCCAATCCACTGGTGACATTTAGGATGCTGTGTCAAATAGCTGCCTGTCTGCCTGTTGTGGAGACCAGAAGGGCTTTTGTGCTTTGGTGGAGAAACCTAAACATATTTGGGTTCAGCTGTGGGTCAAGGCAGTATCAGGTTTGGATTTGCTTGCTGCTTTGTATGAAAAAGCCTAATCTGAGAGAAGAGGGAGAGAGAGAAGGTGGTGATATCAAAGCTGCCATGTCCTGTGTCAGAAGAATTAAGGAGAGAAGAAGCCATTTCTGCCTGCCCAAGCAGAGAAGTGAAGCAGAAGTCAGAGCAAAGAGCTGCTGGATCCCCAGCAGTCATTGGACCAGGAAAGCAAAGTCAGCTTGGACGTGGTAAGGAGCAACTGAAGGAAACATCACAGCTGTGCAAGATGTACCCCAAAAAAGGCCGAGAAACTGGTGACCTCACAGAGCTGTAAGTCCCAAGAGATCCAGGAGGTGGGCCAGGGAGAGCAGATGAGTGCCATAGGAGGGAAGGTGGCAACTGGAGGGAAGAAAGGAAGATGTGGATTTTTGGAGATGTTTATGGGGCTCCGGTTGCAGTGAGGTTCTCCTGAAGAGAAACCAGTGAGCTTCTCCAGCAGCCATGAGAGGAAGCGACAAGGAAGCAGAAACCAGGAGAAAACAGGACAGAAAATACAGCCCGTGGAAAACAGAACCCCAAAAGGCAGAGGGGACAAGGAAAAACGTCAAGTTTTTGCAGTTTATTAGGCCCATGTGCAAAGGCAGCCCATGGGCACAGCACTTTTGTGGGTCTGTGCACCGTGGTTAAGTCCAGTGACAATCACAAAATGCCTCACTGCAAGACATGTGAGCTCATCCATGTCCCTTCTGCATGGGATGAAATCTTTTTCTTTAAAAAAAAATAAATTAAAACATTTTCTTAAAAATTAATGCTTAGGATACATCCAAATTACTGTAACCTCCTGTTCTTTCTCAGCAAGTCCAGCCTCACAGTAACCATGGCAACATCAAGCACCCATTTTCTCTTTTTTTCCCCTTGAGCTGTAACCACTGTCAGGGAAGTTAGTCCTGGCTTTGCTGCAGCACCGGGGGGGCTGTGCATGGCTGCACATGTCTTCAAGCTCAGGCCTCTAGCTGAAAAACCTAAACATCTGTAAATAAAAAGGTTATTTTCCCCATGAATTTAACCTTATTCTGATAAAAGAGCTCTGCTTTGCCCAATAATGATGCTAATTAATGGTTTCGACTTCATTCCCACAGTCACACGCATCACTTCCCAAAGCCCAAGGCCCTGTTGGTACCTCCATCATCTTGAGATGCAGAGAAACTTCTTTTCCCAGACCCTCAGCCATCACCAGATGCTCATACTTTTTCATTTGCTTCACTCTCTGTGGATCATTCAATTTTCTCAGCACAAGGCAGCGTGCAAGACTTAAGGCAGTGAATGAACCTGCTTCCTTTGTTGTTTCCAGCCGTCCTGCGTGGCTGCTCAGCTGCTCTGTACGGCCACGTCTTTCCTCTGAGGCTGACAGAGATAGTGGGACCACCACCACACACACAGCCCCAGTACCTCAGCTGGAGACAGCTTCTCCTGGATTTATCTCTGTGAGATTGTGTCCCGAGCCCCAGAATCCTGTTTGTCTCCATCCATAATGGGAAATTGTGCACTGGGTTTGACAGTCCTTACTGGTGTCACATGTGGCTGTTGGCACCAGGAGGCATTGCCCCCCTCCTTTGGCAGCTGGCAGCACATGCTGCTGAGGGCTGCGTGATGTGAGCTCCTGGGGTGGACAGCAAGTTGTTCACCTGCAGCAGAAGAGGTAAGCTGGGGAATGCTCGACTTCCACCGTAGATGCAGCATCTCCAACTTTGACCCAGGTGGCCTTTCTGTCTCATCAGAGTGTGGAGGACAATGTCATTTCACTGTCAGGATTGTTCTCAAAACACTCCACCTTTAGCAAAAGCACCCTTCTGCCTGCAAGCCGAAGTGATCCTCATTCTTCCATCATCCCTGTATCACCTCTAGAAATACAGGCATGCACAGATATCACAGGCAGATGACAGGCTGAAGACAATCAGTGCTTGCTCGCTCTGACCCACAATCACATGATCTCTGCTGACCTTCTGCTATTTTTCCAGTTTCCCTCTCATGAGCATCCCCATTACTGTGTTTTGCTGTGAAAATATTACAAAGTACAGCTCAGTTCATGGGAAACACAACATGGTCAGGTGGACACGTAGCTGTAATGCCACCGCAGGCTGCAGCACAACCCCAGCATGGTGGCATCTCCCCGAGCTCTGCTATCCTTTTTGCACAGGGTGGCTCATACAAAATGCCTCATTAATTAGGTAAAACAAGCAGGATCCCCTTGGTTTGCAGCAAGACAAATGCTGAGTGTGACCTATGCCACAGGTGCCTTCCCCGACCTTCACTTTGCCTTACTTATGGTGATATATTGAAAGAGATCTCTGGGGTGGCCAAACCATCAGGGAGACATTGCAGCCGTCCCTGCCACAGTCAGGAGAGCTATTCCATGTGCAAGTGAGAGTGGATGACAATATCAGGCTGCTTGGAAAAGATGTGATTAAAGCAAGATGGAAACAACAGCCTGACTTTATTCTACAGCTTTGTGAGTGTCCTTGTCACTCTTGTGTGCTTTTCCTACAGGGATTGACACTGCTTTTCTGCTGTCTTTAATGAAAAAACTCTTTCCAGGAGAAGCTGAATGCATATATTACCGTTTTGTCCATTACCAGCCTCAGATTTGCAGCTTGTGAAGCCATTCCTTTCCACAGTGACATCAGCTAGTGGAGGATGTGATTTATTTTAGCACGATGAGACTCCTTGCAATCGGCGTTATGTTGCTGCAAGAGCCACGGGCTCCCTCCACGGTGCAGAACATTTTGACGCAGTGCAAAGACTCCTCCTTGTGATAACAAAAGAGACACTGAGAGGCATGCTTGACAGACCTCTGCCACCAGTATTAATGCAAGTCTTGGAAACAACATCCCAGGCCTGAGAACCCAGAACTGTGCACCAGACTGTGCTCACCCCACTGACCCCACTGTGCACAGGGCTGGGGAGGCAAGGCTGACAGCTGCAAGCATCAGCCCATGGTGATAGACATCCACCTGGGTACCATTACCTCTATAAACAACAGATTGAGAGCACTTTGGAGAAGGGCACTGCCTTTTTCCTTCCCCTGCAAAGCATCCCACTCTCCTCTGGACATGGCATAAAGCTGCTCTGCCGTTTCCAAGGTGATGCCTGGAGGTGAAGCCTGTTATATATTCTCTTGCAGGTAGCAGCAGCTGTAGCAGAGAGATGCCCTTGGATGGGCCATTGTTTGAAAAGAGGTAGGAAAAAGATGGGAAGAAAAGATCTATTTGCATTAGTTTTTTCAAGACCAGTAAGAAAAGAAGACAAATTAGGAGATTGATTTTATGAGATGGTGAGTGTTTTCTAATGCAGTTCAAGTCCTTGCACCTGGGAATGAACATTGTACTTACATTGTAAACAACAAAATTAATCATTTGATCCTCTTTTAGCTCTGTCCTCTAAGGTGATCATTACAAATGTTGTTCTTGCCTAATATCAAGTCTTGAGTTGCCTGAGGAAGACTTTGATTTTAAGGTTTCCTACTTTGTAAATCTCAAGGTGCATGTTCCTTTCCATGGGCCCCTTAGAGGAAGAGTTTGCTGTGGGTCCCTTGCTGCCTCTGGGACCTCCTGAAATCTCAGGGAGTGTTTTCTAAACTTTAAAGCATCTTTCTGGAATTTCTTCTCCAGAGTTTTGCCACAAACGATAAACCACATTCATTTTAAGCTTGATTCACCCTCACTGGAGTCTTTCTGCTGACCTCCTTCAGCACAAAATTTCTAACACCCTGTGGTTTTGCAAGCAGCGGATGCTTGGTTTAGTAGATACATTTCAGGCAGTGTCCTAAGAAAACAAACAGAAAGCTGACTCCAGAAGATGCCTGTCTCCTTTTCAGCTTTCCTTCTTGTAATTCCATGGGGAAACCATAAGCATATATTGTACACACTTGGATGTAACAGGCATTTCTTTAAAACATAAAAACTATTCATGCAGGATGTCCAGCTAGGTCAGACCAACACCTCATCTGGGCTGTTGTCTGCCTCTGGGCAACCTATGCTGAACGTTTTAAAGGAAAATTGATAAAAACAGCCTTGGGCCCTGAACATGTGTCGTTTGTGGGACACCTTTTCCCAGGATAGTTTTGCGCAGTCCTGTAGAGTTTGAGATGAAATTAAAGGTTGGGAGATGGCACGTAGAAATACAGCACGGACGTTTGAATCGCTGTCGTCAGCTGATTGAAATGCCCTGAGGGTCGGAACAGGGCATGGTCAGCCCCAGCCTGACCAAGAAACTCCTGAAGTCCAGAAAACTGGGAAGGAGGAATATGGATGGCCATGAAGGGAGTTCCGGTCATCTTCCCTCCTCCTCCAGTCCTCACTAGGAGTGTAACATGGTTGTGATCATGCAGCTGAGCACTCACTGAGCTGGAGGTCTTCTCAACTGGGGCTTCTGATGTAATGGGGACTTGCAGAGTCCAGACTGGTGTCTGTGGTCGTTTGGGCAGCAAAAGGAATAAGAAAGCCATCTACCACAGGAGCATTATATTATGATGTTAATATGTGATAGACAACAAATGCACTCGTGTCTCTGTGAGCTGGGTGGTTTATTCCCCTCCTTCTCAGGCATGAACCCATAGAAGCACTGTCATTCTCAAGGCAGAACTTGCTTTGCAGCAAGAAGACCCGTGGGACTTTCCTGCTTTGCAGGCAAGATGCAGAACATGACCTATATTGCAAGGGAAAGACCCCAGGGTAGGTTTAGCAGCTCATGATTACCTCTGTTAGCACTGCTTAGCCTGGCCCAGAGCAGGACGATGTGACAGGGCTTGGCTGTCCCTCTCCAGCACAGGGCTGGCCCCATCCCAGCTCTCCTGGCAGCAGAATGGGGTGGCACAGCACTGCATTGGGTCATGTATTTGTTATTGCACCCAGAGAAGTTGGGGTGTGGTGTGGTAGGGAAATAGAGGACGTTTCTTTTCCATGGAAAACAGTGAAAGCCATGTGCAAAATCAAAACCACTCTGACCCCTGTGCTGTGCAAATCCTACTCTTACAGCAGCTCTGCTTCCTGGCTGCATAAGAATATGTGTATTGATTTGGTGTGTTGAGTTCCAGGCAGCGTGGTGGTACATCCAGAGGGCACAATATGTGTCTGAATTAGGGTGCAAGCATCAGTTCAGCAACACGTTGTGTATATAGTCACGGATTATAGACGTATTACACATTAGTTCTAACTGGCACAGGGAGCACTGGGGAGCACCAAAGCTGTTTTGAAATAAATCTCTCTCAATGTTTAAGTCTGTTCATGATAGTTACAGCCTTTTAATCTGCCTCTGACATACTGAATGTCTGCAGCATGCTCGTTTTTGTTGATTTATAATTCTTCAAAGTGCATTCAGGGCTTGCAACAAGGAGCAAGGCAGACAAGGGCAAAGGGGGGAGGCTACCGCAAGCTAAGACTGCAGTCCCTGCCTGGAAGCAGTCACCCTCCCCAGCTGGGGCTGCTTCACGTACTGCAGCAGGCTGCACTCACTCAGCACCTACAGGGGGGAGATGATGCCCTGCCCTGTCCCTGGGGGCCACTGCCATTGCCTGTGCCCCTTTGGCACCCAGCTGCCCACCCAGGAGGGGGCTGTGCATCCGCATTGTTGGGAAACAGGAGTGATTTTGGCACCTTTCTCGGAGAGCCAGGAGGTTTGCCTGCCTCCAGCATAAATCCCTGGAGGGGATTTTTTGAGGCTTCTGGGGTCTGAACCCAGACTCCACTTCTTCTCACTTGCCAACCCTTTGGGCCATTCAACCCCCTTACCTGGCCCAGCTCTGTGCTTGCAGGCAGATGCCACTGATGACTTGTGGAGTGAGCCAGCATCTGCCCAGGTCCCTGGGGAGGGCAGAGCCTCCGTTCACTGTCAGAGCAGCGGCGAACGCGGTGCTGTGTGAATCGTGAGATGCAAGACCCAGCAATTAAAAACTGCTGCAGACTGCCCCTTTGGGAGTGTCAAGGGAGGAGTTGGTAGGTGGGGGACATACTGTTGCTTTAAGTGTGCCCCAATTATTAATTGTATTATGCAGACCATGTTCTTACATCACAGCTTTCTGTTCTTGCATCAATTATTCTAGGAAGTCTTTCAGAGCATGAAATTGGGTGCTAATTAACTCATGGCGGCCAGTACCACCGCGGCGTTTTCAGCAGCAGTGCTTCTGGAGAGGGGGTGTTAAAGGCAGAAATTGAATTATCGTTGGTGGGAAGAGGCTGAGTGAGGGTTTTGGAGCATTCAGACTATTTAAGAACCTGTATGTATGTGTGTGAGAAATGGTGATTGCATCATGCTGGGATTGATAACAAAAGTCGGGGATTCAAGGCACCAGAGAAGAAGTTAACCAAGATACTTCACAATTTCACACCTATTACACTGAACTGTTTCAGTGACACAAAAATTCCCACCCACACAGAAATGGTTCATTTTAATATTTCAAAACTATATTTTTATACAGACCTTTAGAAAAGAATTTAAGGTTATTAAAATTATTTCTCTCGTTCTCTGAAAAAATATAAGAAACTATCTCAGATTACCAGGAAATTATTTATTCTTTAATTTTTTTGAAGCTGCAGTGGATGAGCATGTTTATGCAGTTCATGTTTGCCAGGATAGTGTGAAGTACAGCCTGGTGACCTTGGAAAGTTAAAAGTCCCTGAAGATGCACTAGATGAAGAGATTTTAAATCCATTCAGGAAGTGAAGACGGTGTCCATCAGAGAGCCCAGCTGTCTGCAGAACAAATTAGAATATTTTGCAGAGTATCTCAGGTCTCAACTAAGGCAAATACATAGTTCAGTGCCTGTGGCTTTTAGGACCTACAGTACCTTTCAGTTAATCCTATCAAGACCTAAGCAGATATGTCAGTCTGTTTCATAGATACAGCAATGTAAAACTGATTCAATTTCAATGTGAAAGTAACCACAGGGCCACATTCAAAGTGGTCTGCCAGTATGTGTAATGCTGAGAAGCAGCTGACTCTAATCACATCCCCCACCAAACCACAGCTGATCCAGGTACCCATCACTTTTGAGGAGTGGAGCTCATGGAAATAATAGTGTGCTTTCCTCTGAAACCCATCCTACACTGCTCTCTGCCCCACTGACATCACACTGTGCCTTCAGCTTCCCCGTCTCTAACCAGTCTGTGCAGGGATGGGTGTTCAACTGGCAAGTCTTGGCCACTCATGGCTATGTACCTTCTCCTCCAGCCTGTGTGAGAGCTGCCTACACCATGCAAAGTGTCCCCACCACCTCCTCTGATCTTCTCCCAAAGAGTACATCTCCTCCAACAAAGCACCAAGCAGTTTTGGGTGGGAAGCTGAGATGCAGCAGGCAGAGCAACTCAGTGTGGGGAAAACAGGGAAACCAGCCAGAGAATGGGATCAAACCCTTTGCTCACAGCCAAGAGATGTTGCCATAGGAGCTGTTCTCTAGGGCTTTCCCATGCTGAAGCAGTGACTTCTCCCTCTCTGCTTCATCAGCCCATGCCCTTCAGGGAGAGTGGCAACCAGACACCTTAACAATCTGGACTCCCATACACCAGCACATTTCCTGCAAGAATAGAGACATTTTATCTTTAATCTTTAAGGGTCTTAAACCATCAGGAGAACTTCGGGCGGGCTGGTTTGCAAATGACACAAGAGCACAAGAGAGGTGGGAAGTGGTCCCCTGTGCAGCGGAGGGGCTCAGAGAAGCCGTGACCACAGCTCGGGCAGAGAGTGCAATTACCTGAGCTGGCATTTCTCCAGGACTCCAGGATTAACAATCAGGTTCTCATAAGAAGTGTCAGGAAACCTATTACCTCCCCATAAATACTCAACAACATTTTAGAGAGTTAATTTATTTTCCTCTCCTCCTCTCTTTTTCTGCAATTTGCATTATCAGTTGCTAAATATATCATGGCACACTTTACCCCCAGTCACCGCTTCAAAGACCTCCCTGTAGCAATTTCATAAGTAATTCACTACTTGGTCTTATAACTCCAGCACATATTGTCAACCACAGGAATTTTATTTCAGCCCAAATCACCATCTTTTTGAAAGTTAATATCCGTTATTTTCCTCTAGTAGAATTTCCTCTGCTCTACAGCAGTAGAAAGAAAATATTTCAGTCTAGCTGGAACCATGAGGTGGAGATGTGTGTAATGGAGACATCCCGATGCTGCCCGTCATTCTCTCCACTGGACCTGAGGTCATTTGGAAAATATGAGTTTTCACTTGGCTCATCTCTGGTTTCTAATGTGAGACAAAATTTCTCTTTCCACACGGGCTCCAGGGTAGACAGAGCTGATTATCATTTAAGCACACCTGGCATCTTACCTCCAGGAACAAAATACAATGTGAATTTATAACACAGGGGTCCTCAAGTCCTCACTGGCCCACGGGTGAGCGATGCAGTGGCACACACGCAACATCAGCAACTGCCTTCTGTCACAAACAAATCCATGGGTTCCCGGCACCTATGCACAACAGCCACCCTCGGAAATCCCCGTTGTCCTGTCTACTGAGGGCAGTCATGATGCTCCCTTCCTGCATTTTGACCTCTTGCATTACCGGTTGGGCAGATACGAGCTAAATGTGCTAGCCTTCAGCAGGGTTCTCAGAAAAAATAGCTTTCAAGGTGGTCTTATTTTCTGAATAATATATATATGTGTATTGTGGTCTTTACCCCTCCAAGCAGGAGAGCGAGCCTTTGTTTCTGTAGTGGCAATATCTTCTGGTGTTGGTGGACTCTCGTCCTACCTCAGCCAGAGGATGAGGGAAATGGCTTGTCTGGCCTTCGCTCCTGGACTGGTCCACACCGATGGTGCCTCTGGCAGAGCCACTACTCACTGGTGGTCAAGACCTCGACACTACACAGCAAGGGGAGACACTGACTCCCACCAGTCACCACCTTGAAGGGTGCTCAGCTATTCAACAGGGAAATTAACACAACAATAAGGTAAATATGAATTAAATTCAGCATGAATTGAAATAAATCAGAGCTAGGAGGGAGGAATTCCTCTCTGGGGCCAGCACAGGCGCCACAAACCCCATGTGCTGCTGTGTGAGGAAGTCAGCAAGAGCTGGGCGTTGCAATATCAGTGTTCTGCACTGGGATATCACAATTATAAATAAAAATGCTTTCCGAGAAAATACTTAGTTCTTGAAGAAGAATATTTTAGTTTTGAATGATATGCCTCCTGGTAGCTCTTCATTTTTAGGCTGCCCAGAAAGTAAAACTCCAAGAGGGGCCTTATTTACTTTCTTTACAAATATTTTCTGAATTTTTTCTTCAGTGAGAGGCAGGAGGATCTTCTTCTCCTGGGTCAGCAGGATTTGCAACCAAGAGGCTCAGCATCAGGAGCATGAACCACTTCTGCTGTGCTGCGAGGTGGCCAGCCCCAAGTATCCCATCAGGACTTGCGCCAGACTGGGAGCTGGGAAGCTCCTGACGGGGTCCCAGCAGACTCAACCACTATGTTTGGTGCTAAATTCAAATTGCCCTTTCATGAGTTGTGTCATTTTGCTGCTCATCTGTCCCCTCATGTATGGGTCGGGTGTTTTCTCTCTTATCTCATGTGTAAAACATGAGGTGAGATACTGGTGTGATGTGACACCTGGCTCACAGCTGAGCACTAAAGGAAATAAAGGACCACAATGGCATATTTTAACATCTGCCATTAACCTTGAATGATCCCTTTCTTCTCATATGGGGCCTGTTCTTGCAATATACTTCAATATTCTAAATACTTTCATTAAATCCGCTCCCTTATTTGGCTAAATACAAGTCAGCTTTCTTCCATACATTCCACCAAGATCCCTAATCAGCTCCATTGTTTTTCTCTTGGCCTCCTTAATATTATCAGTACACAGCTTAAATGGGAATTGCTGACTTAATTATCTGCTTTAACAAGTGTTTAATAATTGCAGGTGTAATTATTCACAACAGTGACAAAATTTGCTATTTGCCACTAATTTCCTCAAATTACTGAAGGCACGAAGCACAAATAGACTACTTAGAATGACATTCATTTCTAATCAAGTTTTGTTACTCTTGTTTAATGAACAAAACCTTCAACCCGGCATTCCAACAATATTTCATTACAATGTAAGAGAAATAAAGCTAATGGTGGCTTACATGGAGATATGCTTTGGATTTTGGTCAAAAACACTAATCCCAGGCCTCTGTCAGGGTGTGCATCCACACCAAAATGGTGCACCACCCAACAGCATATTTCCCCACCTTGTTTTTTTCCTATTTGTATGTTTTGATTATTCCCACAAAGAGGAGAGAGAGAGACATGGCACAAAGCCCCAAACAAAGGATTGACACAAAACCAAGTTCCCCTCTTGCACTGTCGCCTCCTCCTTTTTGTGAGGTCTGTGCATCCAAGAGGACATTTCCCAGGTGTTCCCACCTGGGACAAGACCCTTTTCCAGAAGAAATCCAGCAGCATGGTGCAGCTCCCCAAGCCACACGGGGCAGGTCGGTGCTGGATGGTTCAGGGTGATGCAGCTGCAGCACACAAGGAGCAGCAACTCGGTCTGGGGAGGTGAGCTCCAGCCTGGGGAGCCCTGCCTGTCCAGGAATAAGCCAAAGCTTTGCTGTCAAACACCAGGATTGCCCTAACTCTTCCGAAGTGTTGGATCTAAGCTAAAACAGACACACAGAGTTTCGTGTCCTTGGGAACTGCGCTGTGTCTGGGTCTGGCTGACCATGACTCTTGGCATTGGTACAGTGGGGAATGGGGCATGTGGGACACAAACCCAGGTCCACAGGCATCTCCCAGCCTATAAACACAAGACATTACCCCAGGGATCTCTCAGATATTGAGGGTGCAGTCTTGTGGATATTTGCTAATTCGGATGTGGAAGTTCAGAGGCAGACTGAGGTTACACTTGACACTCTCCCTTCTCTCCAGAATATCTAAGCACTGCAAGTTCAGCGGTAAAAGCAGTGTATGGGGTAGTACAGATATACAAATGCATAATTTGTTTTCAAAATAATGACAAAATAAGCTTTTTCTAGGCACCCTAAAAACAAAAACAACAATAAACCAGATAAAATCCTACATGATATCTAGATAGCAATGCTAAGGTATGACAAAAGTATACACAGCTTTACTTTCCACTATTTTATATCAAACCCATCCTACTTCCCTGTTGTTTCCAGGGAGCTGCTGTGCACCTGACACAAATATTTCACAGAATCACAGAATCACAGAATCCTAGGGGTTGGAAGGGACCTCGAAGGATCATCTAGTCCAACCCCCCTGCCAGAGCAGGGTCACCTACAGTACATCACACAGGAACGCATCCAGGCGGGTTTTGAATGTCTCCAGCGAAGGAGACTCCACAACCTCTCTGGGCAGCCTGTTCCAGTGCTCTGGCACTCTCACAGTGAAAAAGTTTTTCCTTATATTCACATGGAACCTCCTATGCTCCAGTTTGCAACCATTGCCCCTTGTCCTATCATTGGTCATCACTGAAAAAAGCTTTGCTCCATCTCATTCATCTCTTCAGATGAATAGATATTGCCATGCTCTGGCCTTGTGAAACCCTGTTGCTGCCAGCAGGAGCAGGGAGTTTGCAGCAGATCCAGGCACCCTTACTCTCCACATCCCAAATATGTGTCAAACCACAGCCCTGAGCATTTGCAGGGGAGGAGGCTCAGAAATGAGGGCTCTGCCTGACTTCTTGGTATTACTGTTGGGAACCAGGTGGGATTCCTCGAGTTGCCAGCCTGCAGAGCCACTGGCATCGCTCCCCACTGCTCCCCGTGGGCAGCAGCTCTGGGGGACAATTTGCTGATCCTGCAGATGGCTGTAGAAGTTTATGCAACAGCTGATTTTTGTTGATCAAATAAAAAAGTAAAAATAAGGTTGAGGGTCCAAGGACCTCCAGCTGGAAGTCCCTTTTCTTTCTGAGTGATGGTGACAGTCACACAGTGGCGCACTGCTGCTCTCCATGCAATGCTCTCTGCCCTCAAATACAAGAGGTAGGAAAAGGCAAAAATAAAAGGAACGCTGGATGGCAAAGCTAATGAACTATCTCTACTGACAAAGAGCCCTCAGTATGACAAAAGCACTTCAAATATGTTTTAGCCAGAAGTGTTGGAAAATGAGTCTTTTGCACGCATTTCTTCTAATTAGCTCTCTGCAATTCATGAGGCCTCGGTGGAGCAGCCGCTCTCTTCCCCAGCGGAGCCCTGGCTGCTCCCGCAGCCCCACGCTCAATTTGCTCAGCTAAGATGTGCTAATGCTTCAATATGCAGCAGGCATTTTCCTAAATGTTGAAAGACTTAAACAAATTATAACCATCCTATAATTTGGCAGGTTAGAAAAGAAGCTTTTAAAGAGCCTTGTTAAATGAATGACTTAAACCTTCACCCCAGGCTATTTTTAAAATTCATTTGTCTGCACTCCGGCGAGGAGGAAGGCACAAATATATGCACGATCCATGTCTAAAATTTTGATTGCTGGATTAGTTAGAAATAAGCTACTGTCTTTGTGGCTCTTAATAAATGATTTTGGGAAATGGTGTTGGAACACTGGTCACTGAAATAGCCACAGCTTCATAACCTTCCTCCACGGAACAAGAATTGGAATGAGATTTATGGGGGAATTTATGGGAGAGGAAAGGGGCTGCAGCACACCACCTCTTTGCAGCAGAGTTTTAATGTGTAATTTGCACGCTCCCTTCCACTGCAATGTGTGCATTTTTAATCACGCTAATTATAAAGTGCCCACTTGTCATGATGCTACAAATCAAGATATGCTAATAGAGCTACACAGGAGTTTGCATAGAAAAATAATGGCACTCCATCCACCCCATCCCACGGAGCCACGAGGTGCCTATGCTATATGTCTCTGCCATCAGGAGTAGCATGACTCATGGAGCACAGCAAGGACCTTGCCTCAGTTGAGATCATTGTGGCAAGGAGAATATTTGACCTGATACCTTCAGGAGAGGAGGGCACTGAGCGAGGGGTTCCTTCTGCTCTGCCACCACGTGTGCCACTGGGGACTGCAAAAGGCAGAGGGTATTGGAGCAGATATTGAAGCAATGAACACTTGCTAAAGGAAACAAAGGGTAAACTACTGCTAGAGGGAGCAGCAGTCCTTCACCTTCCCCAGGAAACAAGGAAAATCCCTCAGTAGATGAGAATGCATTTTATGCATTCTCTGGGAAACAAGTTTCCATATAAATAATTGAAATGTGTTTAAAATGGTTGTCTGCAATTGCTTGTGTAGACAGACCTTTGATACCATTAATCCCTTGACCTCTGTTACCTCTATATTAAATCAATATCATAACCTGTGATTTTTCTAAGATTTTTAATGCTAATATCTTGTTCATGCAATTTGAGAAAGGAAACTGGTTTAGAAATAAGTAGTTCCCCATTTAGATTTTCATTCATAATGTATCTGCTTTTAACTGCTTTGCCTGCAACCTTAAGGTAACATCTAATATGGAAAATCAAAATACACCAAGTCTGAATCCACAATATGTGGGTAACAGCCTCACTAGTGGGAATTAAGGCTTTCAGGTTTATGTTGCTGGTGTAATCAAGGGCTTTACTTAACGAAAGATGTTGCAACTATTCAATATATTTTTGAAATGGCCTCAGAGACTCCCATCTCATTCTTAAAACCAGAATAATATATCACCGCACCTCTGTATTCATCCTCCACCATCAGCACGGGTGGGACCCATCTCTAAAGTGAGATGGCAGGGGAAACAACTCCTGGACTGTGTCTGGACACAGCACTGGAGACTCTCCTTGGTATAGATGGCAATCTTCTGCTCTGGGAAGCCCCAGACCAGATACTCCTGTTCCTCTTACTTTCTCAGACCCCTCAAAGAGAAATTGTAGGAGGAATTAGGATGTCAGAAAGAACATGAAGCAGCATCTCATGTTAGCAGGCCATAAATCAGCTGTAGAAACTGTTGTGAATTTGGTCTTCAGATGAAAAAGAGAACCACACAAATGACTAGGCTGGGTTTCACACCATCAGGGAAAAGAGACATAAACAGACAATATATTTGAAGGTTAATACATCCTCATGAGCTGAAAAACTCAATCTCATGCTCTTGACCTAGACAATAAAACATTTAAACAAAACATGAAATTAGCACTCACTGCCACCATGTGTATATCAGACACAATGCAAGAACATATGTTTCTACAGTTAACAAAAAGAGTGTCAGGTGCAGTGCCATGAAATGACAAATTCTTCACCTGTATGCGACGGTGGGAAAAAATAAGAAAGAACAAAATATTCAGACCCCTCTTATTTAAGCATTAAAAAGATAGAAGGAAAGGGATTAGCTGCTTCCTTTCTGACATAGGCTGCTGGTCTAGTTTAGAGACAGTCTCAAATACAACATCGTAACCAGGGACATAACAAGGAGCAGCTTGGACCATAAAAAAGCTGTCTACATACGTATAAGTTATCCTCCAAAAAAATTCAGTTTTATTTGGATGTGTGCACAAACCGCTGCTCTTTAAATCTTCAGAGCACTGAACAATGACATTTTGCCCCAAAATCCAGTTGAGTCTGTCCTGAGAAATAGAAGTACTCATATATAAATGGGATGATATTGTCTGTGAGTGAGTTTCTTCCTGCAGGTTGGGCAAGAGTTGGCATTCCTAAGGGAATCGCGGAGGCACTGGCTGCAGAAGACGTGGCCGCATTTGGTTGACACAATCAGTCGTCCACTTTGCACAATCTGGAAGAAAAGAAACCACAACAGGTATCTGGAGTGAAGAATTCAGCTTGCCTGGTCTCTTGGCACCAGGCAAGTAGCACTTGAGTATCTGTATTCAGTACATTACTACTCTAACAACATGGAGCCCAAGATCTTTCAGTGGCATCTTGGAAAGGGTTTCTCCCTCTACGCACACCACTAAGAAAGGACTTTGACCTACAGGCTAGTCTGACCTTCAGGCCAAGGTCTGCACTTCAAGCCAGCTGTCTACAGCATCCCACGTAACCCAACAGAGCTGTGCAGCTCACCCTCTGCCCCATTCTCCCTCCAACAAGAAACAAAACAAGGACAGTGGGGGATCCTTACCTCTGAGTAGCCATCCATGCAAATTGGACAACTAACGGTACCAGACGGCCTTGTGTGAGAGAGGACAAAACTAGAAAGAACATCCATCCATTAATCCATAACCGTGCATTGTGGCTAATACTGATACACAGAATGTCATGAAATCACAGACTGCACAGCCTTGCCATGACACATTCCACCTGGAGATCCCTGACACCTTTAGCTCTCTGTTTGTTGTCTTTACTGAGTACTTAGGGTCTCCCTTACCTAAAGGAAACAGCGTCTTGGTTTTCACCAGGAGAAAGGTGCAGTTTGTCACCCAGTAACAGCAGCCTATAGTGCTGTGCAGTGTGCGTATGGCAGTACTGAGCTTCAACAGGTCATAAGGTAGAAGTTTTTTTAAAAAAAACATCCAGCTGTCCTTTCTAGACGTGAAAGACGTTGTCAGAAATTAAAACATCCCCTATTTTAATTTAGCAACATCCCAGCCCAGTAACACACTCATACCAACAACACCTTCCTTATAAAATGCATGATTATACAGAGCATATTTTCAGACTGTTTGGCTGTGTCTTCTATGTATTGCAAGCAATTCAGTGTCTTTCAAGCCATATAGTAAGATATGTTTGATAATGACTTAGTGATCAACAGAACAACACTTTGTGTTGGGGTTTTAGGGGGCGTTTTTTGGAATGAGTTCTCTTCTAGAAATGCAATTGTATCTTAGGTCTGAAGTTTTTGCATTGTAATCAAACAGAACCCAAAATCTTGGAAAAAATAGTTTCTACTGTATATCAGAAATTAAAATTTAGAAAGATACTTTATCTGTTACATACATATTATTATCTCCGGGTTCATCTTCATCATCACTAAGCACTATAAGGATGTCTGACTGGTCTTGTAGTGGGAGATTTCTCCTTTGTTGTTGATTCTCTGTAATTTAATTTTTGTAATTTAGAAATATTAGAAGATATATGACCCTGAAACTAAAAAAATCCTTAAAAAGACTTAAAAAATCCTTTCCATATTTTCTTATTCAAAGCAGATATTCCAGTGTTAACAGTGCTAGTTAAAATTATCATCAACTTTGGGCTTACAGAACTTCTGTATTTGGAAAATAAGAAAACATATTTTGAGCAGCTTTGATGCATTTTATTTCGGGTACTTTCCACAAGCTCTGATAGCCACTAGAGAACACAGATCAGATCCATTCTCTAAAAAACACTGGCCAGACTCTTTAGCGCTACCCTTTGCCTTTTGGGAAATGCAGTGCCAATCCATGCTGCTCAAGTTCCAAAGAAAAGAAAAAATATTACATTTAGGTCAATTCCATTATTAATTGTAAAACACCAACTCACCTTCAACAATCTTGCATCAAGATACATGGGAAGGGAGAGAAAAGAAAATACCATTAGACTTTCTGTGCACCCCCAGTGTTACAAACACCAGCTACACTCAGCAATTACAGCAGAACAAGCTAACAACGGTAGGATTTCACTCAGCTATTTTGATCAGGAACATTACAAGTAGTAGTAAATAAGCTGCTGCTCTGAAAATAAGTTTTACTTCTGCATTCATGACATCCATTTTCTTTTACTGTACAGATCTTCAAATATAGTTCAAATACACATTTCAATGGAATTTTCCAATGCCTTAGCATTCAGTCTTCCAGATTCCTCAAACTCAGTTATCAGCAGGGTTCTTCATAAACTTTCATGACTGTGCCATGACGAGCACACCAGACTTCCTCTGATCCTTAGACTAACAGTGAATGAGGGGTCTACATCCTCAGATAATACCATACTTGAAATGTATATATCATCTTGTATACATCATGAAAAGGAATGTGATCACCTCTAGCCTAGTTAAATGGGCACCTATGCAGATTTACAGCAGTTCTGGGAAAACAAGGCTGTATTGCAGTGCCCAAGAAACGTTTTGCTAAGCAGCACCTCCAGAGCAGCTTTGGTGTTGACCTGTAACGCGTGGCTTTTGCACACTGCCAAGTCAACTTTGAATTTACAACTTATTCTTAAAGACAAATTCTATCAGGGAACACAATACAGAATTAATGTGACCACAAGATTTAGAGAAGTGTGCCATTCACTACTTACCACAACAGAATCATTGTGAGTTAGATCAACGACTACAGGTTCAGAAGACTCACATGTGAGATCTACTACTTCTTCGCCAGCTTCAAAACACAACATTAGAATCAAGATCAGAGACCACAGAGGAATGAAGTTGCCTGTCACTCTATAACAGGCTGGGCTATGATTCAACCTTGCCCTATCCCTCCTCTTTTCAGGAATGGAGCCAACATTTCACTCAAGCTTTGCCCTCAACAGTTGATGTAGAGCACGACCACCACCGTCTTCTGCACGTTTCAATGTGAGAGGAAGAGCAGCTGATCTCCTCATACAGTTCTGTTGTATGAAACAGCTTGTGGGAGGTGCATAGCAACAGACTTCATCTAACATAGGAGAATTTATCCCACAGAATAAAACATGAACCATATAGAATATATTAATTTTACAGTTCCATGCTGTAAATGTTCCCTTGAGGGAGTAGGCATGACTAATGTTCCTGAACTTAGTTTCCCACTATCTGTACTGCAGCTGCACTTGTCTAACAGTAGGCTTATTGTTTATAGATGCCATCCTGGAGGCTTTCTAAAATCAGAGGCTTCCCTTCCTCCCCAGTAGAGGGCCTAGAAACTGGCAAAAATGCATGCTAAGCGGGACCCCAACCCTCCCAAAGCAGTTCATGTTCTCAACAAGTCAAAAAGAAAGCTTACCACTTTCTTCAAGTTCTATTGGCTCTGCTTCTGAAGCCATTTCTGCAGTAGAAGCCATCAGCCTGTTTCGTTTCCGAGCTTGCCTAGAATTAACTGCTCCTCCACGGCGCTTTCGTTGAGCCTAAGAGAGGACAAAGCCTCAGCACATTCTTTAGGAGGAACCAATTGCAGCACCAATGAAAGCCCACGAGGATGCACAAAACACTCCCCAGGAAGGCTGGGTCACTCCTACCCGAACGGACCGCAGCAAAAGACATCACCCCAGATCTCTTACCAGTTGAGTCACAAGGGAGAAACATAGCATGATGGTTTGCAAATGAGAACATTAGTTCACAATTTTACCAGATGCACCCAAACAACCACTGGAATCTGTTTGACCTAAGGTTTCTGCTCACATTGTAAGCGTTTCTGAACTATTGCTAGCACCTAGAGAGATTAAAAATCTGCAGTGTCACAGAACCTGATGTTACATCAAGTTCCAATACGCTTATGCTCCAGTGTAATTACCGCAAACTCCCAAGAACAAGAGGTTTTAAGACTCAAGTTTGCATTGAGGAGTGAAATACTTACTGTGCTCATGGTGTTTCTTGATCTAAAACTACAGAAAAGGAGGTACAAGTACCATAGAATTAATTGCAAGGAAGCGACAGCCACCAACTCCTTCTGTTCCTTTAGGCAGTGCACTGCTCAAAAGCGTCCAGGTTTCTCAGGGTCTGAGAGCAATATTCTTCCAAGCCTAGAAGAAAAGAGGAGAGAAGGTCACCTATCTGTAAGCCTTGTTCTCTTCAACACATCCCCTCTCCAAGGCTCCCGTTCCCGAGTCACCAGCTTCTGTCCAAAGCTGCAGGGGAAGTCCCAGAGTTTGGTGTCTGAGCCAACACACCTGCAGCTGGGCCTGAAGCCTCGGTCCTCCTTACCCATTTTCTACACTACACACCAGCATAAGCTGGTTTGTTAGCAAACTAGAAAAGTGCTAAGGAATCTCTGACAGTTTTCAAGGTCAGGCTGGATAGGGCTTGGAGCAATCTGGCCTAGTGAGAGGTGTCCCTGCCCACAGCAGGAGGTTGGAATGGGGTGGTCTTTAAGGTCCCTTCCAACGCAAACCATTCTATGCCTCTATGATTCTATAATTCCAAGTAACACAGCGAGGAGTTGGGGGGAGCCAGGGGGGGAACCCCAACAAGCCAAATAACTAGCTTTAGAAAATAAAGCATTACAAATTAGTAGGGAAATATTTTCTTTAATAGATGTAGTAATGTGGTTATAAAGCTTAGGAATGAAGCCTACCAGACAACTTGCATTTTACTGCACAAAAGACCAAAAAAAGGCTTTAACAGATAACTTGGTATCCAGTGACTGAGCCTATAGAAAGCTTTGTTACAAATGTATCTTAAAAAAACCTCACCTCTTGACACACATCTGCTTTTTCCTCCAGGGTCTGAAACCATCTAGAATTCCCTGCTCCTGTATGTTTTTTACAGGTCTGACAGCACAGGAAGCCGTGGCAAGCCTTAATACTAGTTAAGTAAGGTAATCCATAGGGAAGTCTTACTAGAAGGTCTATTCCACTGCAGTCAAACAAAAGAGGAAGGCAAAGCAGAAATTCACTTGCCCCAGATACTGACCTTGACCTACACTGCAAAGATGGGCACACAGTCCTTCAGAAAGAGGCCACAGCCAGAAACAGACCAAAGATGGTCTCAGACCCTGAGCTGTGACAAAGCAAAGCTCAGCGACAAGTGGGAAGAAACTCATATGCTGGATAACCCCCTGCTTCTGAGACTGCAGTGCTTGACTCCACAGTCCTCAGCAATCTAGAACCTTCAGCTCACTGCTTTTGTCACAGTTGTGGATCATTCCATCAGCTGAAAAGGGGTAAATTCCTTCAGATGCTGTAGGCCCTTGTCTACTCTATGTAGACCATGGACACTGGTGTCCCAGAAAATGGATGATTGGATGACCTTTGAAATCATCACAAAATCTCATCATAAATTTTGAGATCTCTCCCCCGGCTCCCTCTCTTTTTCTCTCTTTATTTTTTTTTCCTGTGTCAGTAGAAAGGTCAAAACTAGTTAGGAAGGGATTAACCTGTGCTCAGATTGGAGAAACACTGAGTTGTCTTTATGTGTCCCATGCAGTGGGATGGAATGGCACTGGTAGTCAATCATAACCCAGCTAAAGGAAGCTGGACTTAATTTTTTCCTCTTCAGCTTTCTCTCTGTATTTCTTAAATCACAAATCTTCAAGCCCAAAGATATATTTATGAACAGTTTTAAGCAACACAATGAGTAACTCGACAATTTTCTCCCATTTTTTGATTTCATTTCAAAACTGGCACATGGATTTCAAAAGCTAAAGAAGGACTGAAGAAAACATTGGCCTGGTACTTGCTGAACATGGTCACCTGACCAATAGGGATGGAGAACAAGCTGAGGCATCGAATGCCTTTTTTTTGCCTCAGTCTTCAATGATAAACCTTGGGCTGCTGGGTCCCCGAGCCAGAGGACCAGGGGTGTGGGAACAGTGACTTTCCATTTGTGGACACTGAATTTGTGAGGGACCAGCAGTGTCAGCTGAATGTGTACAAGTCCCTGGGGCCTGAGGCCCAAGCCCCAGAGTACTGAAGGAACTGGTGAATGTTATGGCAGGACCCCCCTCGATCATCTCCCAAAGGTCTGGGGAGCCTGGGGACATCCCTGCTGGCTGGAAGCTGGCCAGTGTTATTCCACTTTAGAAGAAAGGCGTGAGAGAAGATGCAGGGAATTGCAGAGCTGTTAGTGTCACCTCAGTTGCTGTAAAAATCACGGTGAAGATTACGCTGGGTACTATCGAAAGGCATTAAACAGCAATGCAGTCATCAGGCACAGTCAACACAGGTTCACATAATTTGATATTTGTCTATGATAAGGTCACTCTCCTCCTGGATGAAGGGAAGGTGGTAGATGTAGTTTTTCTGGATTTTAGTAGAGTTTTTGATACTGTCCTTCATAGCATCCTTCGGGACAAGTCGGGACAATGTCCAACTGCACCATGACCAGGTTCATGGTGCACTGTGTGAAGAACCGGCTGAAGGACAGGGCTCAAGGCTTGTAGCGAATGGGGTTACATCTGGCTGGTGACCGGTCACCAGTGGTGTTCCTCAGCACTCAACCCTAAGGCCAGTTCTGGTCAAAGTTTTTATCAGTGACCTGGATGCAGGAGTTGAATGCTCCATTAGCGGGTTTGCTGCTGATACCAAACTGGCAGGTGCTGTTGTCCCTGTTGAGGGACAATTTGCTTTGCAGAGGGATCTAGGTAGATTGGACCACTGGGCAATGATTAACAGGGTGAAATTTAACAGTCCAAGTGCTGGATTCTGCACCTAGGACAGAGTAACTCTAGGCACAAGTATAAATGGGGAGTGGCTGGAGAGCAGCCCTGCAGGAAGGGGTCTGGGGGTGCTGGTGGGCAGCAGGCTCAATAGGAGTCAGTACTGTGCCCTGAGGGGCATCCTGGGGGCATCAAACACTGCACAGCCAGTCAGTCAACAGAGGTGACCATCCCACTGTATTCAGTGCTGTTGTGGCCTCCCCTTGAGTACTGTGTGCAGTTCCGAGTCCCTCAATTTGAGAAGGATCTGAAGGTACTTGAATGGGTCCAGAGGAGGGCAAAGCTGGTGAAAGGGCTGGAAGAAACAGCCTATGAGGAGTGACTGAGGACTTCAGGTTTGTTTAGTTTGCAGCAGAGAAGGCTGAGGGGTGACCTGTTGGCTCTCCACAGCTTCTGGGAGGGGAGAGGGAGGTGCTGGTCTCTTCTCCTGGGTATCCAGTGACAGGACACATGGGAATTGTTCAAAGCTGCACCGTGAGAGGTTCAGACTGGATGTCAGGAGGCTTTTTCTTACCAAGAGGGTGGTCAAGCATTGGAACAGGCTTCCCAGAGAAGCTGTCGATGCCCCAAGCCTGTCGGTGTTTAAGAGCCCTTTGGACAATGCCCTTAACAACATGCTTGAGCTTTTCGTCAGCCCTGGAGTGCTCAAGCAGCTGGACTGGGTGATCCTTGGAGGCCCCTTCCCACTGATATTAGTCTGTTCTCTTCTAAAATGACTTAGACTCCCTGTTCTGTGGCAGATGTAACAATCAGTGAGCCCACAGGCAAATTCTGGTCACAGCAGACAAAACTTTCAGAACTGTTATAAAATTCCCTCCCAAAGTATGAACCTAATCCCTTTTGATCGGTTTAAGATTTCTGCTATATCACAGGAAATGCTTTTAAAACAAGTCATCTACACCTACAGTATCTCAAGAGTTTCCTAGCAGATGTGAGCAAATTGCTTTATGTTCTCACCTGGGATGTAGAAGACTAAGGCTCAGAGTTTGCTCCCTAATAGAGAAAGCTGGGAACTGCCTTTCAAGTCTCCTGCACCCTCCCTGCACAGCTTGCCTAGGCAACCATGTCCATAACAGCCCATGTCCAGGCAATGTGAGTTCTCTTTGCACACTCACTTTGAAATGCCACAGAACAGGTAACCTACAGCATTTATTTAGTTTGTTTGGAGAAGAAATACAGGGCGTTTCAAAAAGATGGACCCAATTTGAAATTGTAAATATATATATAAATAAATATAATGAAATTGGGTCCATCTTTTCGAAGTCTAAACTAAGCTTTACAGTGACTTCCCAACTACTATGTGCCTGCTCCTCTCCTTGGCATTCCTCCTCGCCCTCTCCCCAGCACAGTGTTTCACACACGATGTGCAACAGGGATGTGAGCTTCATCAGCAACTCAACAGCAGGGAGAAAACCCAACACCCTGCTGTCCCTTACAGGGAGCCCTCTCTGCTGATCCCCTCACTCTTGCTCCCACCTCCACACCCCTCACGCCCCCAGTCTCGAGCAGGGCTGCACCCCGCCATCCCTCAGCTCTCTCCTCCCAGGCAGCACCTTCCTCCTTTTCCCCACACAGCACACGCTGGACAAAAGAACCACACGATCTGCCCCCCCCAGTCAATTAACACAGTGTGATTAAAAGAATGAGCGTTTCCAATTGATCAGATTGGTAGTTTTATTTCCACGTTAAAAGAACTGTTTGCCTACCAGCAGAGTCCAACACAGATGGGACAGACAGACATGAATACAATTAAATACATGGAAAATGGAACTATATACAACAAGACATACATTTACATAATGAAAAAAAAATCTTTATATTATCTATCACTTCTTGCCAATGTGAAACATCACTGGAACTCGGATATATTGGGGTTTGGGGTTTTCTTCTCCTAAAGAGTCTGTAATGCAATTCAGGTGTTTTTCCATGTACTGAGAGCTTAAAATTAATTTTGAGATGCAAAAATTTTGTGGCACTTCACAGGGTACACAAAAGCTAAAAACTTTGTTAAATATTTTATAGTTTGTGGTATCTAACTTTCAATTAGATCTATTTATTGAGACACAAACTATAAAGTGATATTTACACAGAGGGAGTTGTGCAAAGTCATTTTAGGCTATGGCTAGTACACTGCGAAAGACGCACAGATATGTGACTTGCCCTCATCCTGAGGTAATCCCTTGAATCCTCTTACTGTCCCTCTCATGCAGTAGCCACCCAGGAAAAACTGGCCATAAGTTTTCCTTTCTTTTTTTTTTTTTTTTCCTTTTTTAAGCTACTGGGAGAAAGCCATTTCTCTGACCCTTAAGCATCTTGACAGTTTTAACATTGGGCTGCTTCTCTTTGTGCAATTAATGCTTTAAGCAATCTTTATCACTGTTTCATCACTTCTATCTTTTTTGGGATGCAAATTCCAGCTGTTGCTGTCAGCACACTACCCTAAGTCCTTGCTTGTAGTTTGTATTACCAACAGGAGCACACAGTAACCAAAAGCGTGTAACTTCCTAGTAGTTACCATATTGCCACACTGCCTACTCCTGGTAACAGGGCTGAACCAAAGCTACTCCAAACCAGGGTGGGGAGAAGGTATTGCATTACCTAGACTAACCTTTATGGAACAGAGCTCTGTCTGTATTACTACATCCAGAAACATCCCTAAACAGCCTAATAAGAAACCTTTACTTTTGGGTTGCAATCTTCAATACAAAGCTTGACGCAGCTAATTAGGAGAGCTGCATAAAAAAGAGCTTCCTACAGACCCCTGGGACAGGTTAGCAAAGACTTACCAGGTATCAGCGTTAACTGAACACATCCCACAGCTGTGCTGCACCAGAGCATGGTGCTTCCAACGGTTTTCATAAACAGCCAACTGCCAAAAGGCATCTGAAGTTTAACGTTGGACTTTTTTTTATAGCCCAAATTTCAACCTTCATAGCTGCAGCTATTGCTTATGAGGATCATAAAATACTGATTTTAATCACCTCATCTACATTTAATTACTATAATCCTGTTTGTACCAGCTCAGCTGGGATTCTGTATCAGCTTGCAGATTTTCACTGTAACAAGTTTAAAGCAGCCATTTATAACTCAGTCCTGGAAAAAAACCAAAAGTGACTGGATAACAGTATGTGAACCTGTGTATTGCTGCCCTGTTTCAATAGAGGAATATTCTTCTAACACATGTATCCGACTTCTCGTTGTTAAAAATGCACATTTAAAGAAAGCTGGACAACCCTCAGGGCAAGGTAGATTCAACTGCCCTCTCAAAAAAAAGCTGCCAACTCCAAGTTTGCTATCAAACAGCTTTTAAAGCCTTCACTTCCTAAACCTGTGGCAATACAATTACTTATTTGTAATCCTAGGCACCAGGCTAAAACCAGTCAGGTGTCACTACGACTACTGAAGAGAACAGGGAAGTGAACACACTCAACTTTAAGCATTATGCTGGGTACACAAAGAAGAACTGTAGGTAGTTTGGTATTCAGCTGACAAGAAGAAAAGCATACAATTTGCTTCTTATTCATCACTAGCAAGCCTAGATAAGACTATATCCTCCTTAGTTATCAGGAGAGAGCGCTATAGAAGAGTAAACCCAAGAGACCATCTCATCCACTTAGAAAATAAATTTAAGTGTTATGAATCAAATACAGGAATTCTTGGCAATTAAAATATTCAAAGGAGTATTTTCACATTGTACATGTTGCAATTTGTCTACGTACTTTAGATCTCACGGAGTTCATAAAGACATCTACATGTTCAAGCCTTCTGCTTAAAACACCTGATTGCTGGTTAACAGCAGGTTATTTTATTGCATGACCCTGGCTATCAATTGAATTTCGATTTATGCTAAAACGATCCACCGTTACACAACTTATTCTACTTGGGCAAAGATGCTATAGCAGAAAGCAATAGAGTCATGAGCTTCTCATGGCGTAAAAACAAAAGTGTCATGAAATGGCAAATTGTTCACCTGTATTTTAAAAGGCAACTATTCCATATCTGTACCCGATGGTGGGAAAAAATAAGAACAAAATATTCAGACCCTCTTATTTAAGCATTAAAAAGATAGAAGGAAAGGGATTAGCTGCTTCCTTTCTGACATAGGCTGCTGGTCTAGTTTAGAGACAGTCTCAAATACAACATCGTAACCAGGGACATAACAAGGAGCAGCTTGGACCATAAAAAAGCTGTCTACATACGTATAAGTTATCCTCCAAAAAAATTCAGTTTTATTTGGATGTGTGCACAAACCGCTGCTCTTTAAATCTTCAGAGCACTGAACAATGACATTTTGCCCCAAAATCCAGTTGAGTCTGTCCTGAGAAATAGAAGTACTCATATATAAATGGGATGATATTGTCTGTGAGTGAGTTTCTTCCTGCAGGTTGGGCAAGAGTTGGCATTCCTAAGGGAATCGCGGAGGCACTGGCTGCAGAAGACGTGGCCGCATTTGGTTGACAGAATCAGTCGTCCACCTTGCACAATCTGGAANTAACAACATGGAGCCCAAGATCTTTCAGTGGCATCTTGGAAAGGGTTTCTCCCTCTACGCACACCACTAAGAAAGGACTTTGACCTACAGGCTAGTCTGACCTTCAGGCCAAGGTCTGCACTTCAAGCCAGCTGTCTACAGCATCCCACGTAACCCAACAGAGCTGTGCAGCTCACCCTCTGCCCCATTCTCCCCCCAACAAGAAACAAAACAAGGACAGTGGGGGATCCTTACCTCTGAGTAGCCATCCATGCAAATTGGACAACTAACGGTACCAGACGGCCTTGTGTGAGAGAGAACAAAACCAGAAAGAACATCCATCCATTAATCCATAACCGTGCATTGTGGCTAATACTGATACGCAGAATGTCATGAAATCACAGACTGCACAGCCTTGCCATGACACATTCCACCTGGAGATCCCTGACACCTTTAGTTTGTTGTCTTTACTGAGTACTTAGGGTCTCCCTTACCTAAAGGAAACAGCGTCTTGGTTTTCACCAGGAGAAAGGTGCAGTTTGTCACCCAGTAACAGCAGCCTATAGTGCTGTGCAGTGTGCGTATGGCAGTACTGAGCTTCAACAGGTCATAAAAAAGTTTTGTAAAAAAAAAAAATAAAATAAATCTAGCTGTCTTTGGAAACCATTTATTCTAGAAGTGAAAGAGGTTGTCAGAAATTAAAACATCCCCTGTTCTCATTTAGCACCATCCCAGCCCACTCACATATTCGTCCAAGAACTCCTTCCTTATTTAATGTAGGGCAGGAATGCGCTAACGTGGGGAAACATTCAAAAACAAATTTCTAGTTCAGAGAAGGAAATACAGATTTATTGGCTGCTACCAAGCTGTGGTTACAGACATACCTCTCCTGCCTCCAGCCTCCAGGACAGCTGATTGCACACAGACTTAGTAACAGCCATAGCTGTTCTGCGTAAGGAATGTGTCTTACCGAAGTGCTGAAAGTATTCTCTATCAGAAAAGAGCCTCCTGCCACTTTTATGTACAAATTAATCTCTACTTTAATCGATCACAGTAAGCTGCTTTCATAAGTCTTCACGATAAACACTTGGCTTTATTATGTCACCGCCCATGCTAAGCAACAGTTTGTAATTTATTATTTAGATAGGAATAGAAAGCATGAGATATCCTTTATCTTGTAAATCTTAAACTCAAGCAGCAATCACTACTAATATCTACCTCTAGTTTCACATACATAACTTAACTCCAATAATTCTCCCATTTTTACTACCAAAATTCTTTATGCAGCAGCCATAATACCAACTCAGTAATTAATTACAATTGATGCTAACCTTCATATAAGCAAGAGTAGTCTAACACTACAGAGTACGACTGTAGACGGCTCTGTGGCAATCTCCAGCATCAATATGTTTTGTCAATGCTAAATGCTGCAGCACTGAATTGTTTCAGCCCTACCTAAACAGAGCTGGAAGGCACATTCTTTAACAGAGAAGCTCAAGATTGAAGGAACATTAATTTTTTGTATTAACTAATTAGTGGGATTTATTCACGTACATACTTAACAACCAAAATCTGAAAATCTACAACCCACTGGCAAAATGCACTATGTTTTAGAATAGTGTAAGTCCTTTTAGGTGGTATATTTCAGACTTGACACTCAAAACTTCCACACTCAAGTTCTCTCCCCTACACTGCCTTCCAGTAATCTAAAAAGCTCCAAGCACACCAGCTTTATTAAAACCTGTCTTCCTCTCCACCTCAAACACTTTAAAAAACATCTATACAACTGTCATGTTCTTTGTCTTCCCTGGTCACCTGAATTAATTTAATTAGTGTAATATATTGCATCTTTCTTAACATAAAGGCATGCTCCTACAAGCAGGAGTTCACTGTTTTTCCACAGAGTGGGGCCTTTACCACGCAGGCACCTGACCCCAACAGCGAGATCACCATCTCACATGCAAACATATTGGAGCTCCATGCCCTAGATGGGACAGAACAAAAACTGGCCATAACAGTGTTACCTCCAAAACCACCTCGCAAATGTACCCTGGGAACAACAGTTACTGCTCCAAGAGAAAAAGGCAGTTAACTGGAACAGTGTGTCAAATAGCAGTGAATGAATAATACTTTTTACTGGGATTTGCCAGGCTGCTGCTTGCCAGTCTCGTGATACTAAGCCTCATCTACACCACTGAAAATATTTCTATATCCAACTTCACTACCAGAGCTTTGCATGAAAAGTAAATGCAACGCATTATGAGCTATGGCCTGCGACTAATCCTCCTTCCTTGCCATGCCCCCACACTCATCTTTAAGGCTGTATGCCAAGTTGTACATCTGCCTTGGGCTGGTTTTTCTTCCCAAAGTGCAAACAGTATCATTTAATCATCACACGAAACCTGATGTTGTACTCACTGATAGTGGGAACTAACTACAGTAAGTTAAGACTTCAAAGGTAAGTCAGGCTATGGCAATATAACTTAGTCCTGTATGAGTAAGAAAAGCAAAATTCAACGTTTGGTAAGTCATAAGGCATACATACTTTGAACTCGCAGTTTCATCTTCCAGTGGTCCCAATTCTCGAGCCACTTTATCTGTCACATACACATCGTTATCTCTGGTTTCATCTTCATCATCACTACTTAGAACACAGCTGTCCGACTGTCGCTGGCTTCTTAGTCTGAGATTCCTCCTTTGTCGTTGATTCTCTGTAATTTAAATGTTGGTAAGTTAGACATGACATAGCTAACTCTGGAACAATCAGTGAAACACATGATTACAAATAGTCTGTAACAGTTCATATTTTAAATGGACCAGATTCAGCTGGGTTAAAAGCAATCTTAAATTAACTAGTTTCCTAAACAATGAGGCCAAACATTTCCAGACGTTGTGAATATTCTGTTACATATTGACAGAAAACATTTGCTGTATTCATCCTACAAATACCTAAAACATGCCCTTAAAGATTCTATGTCATAAACCTTTAAGGTCCCTACCAACCCAACCCATTCTAGGACTCTATGATAAGTTTCACAGTTACACTACCTGCCAACAAACCTCCCCTAGAAAGGGAAGCTACGTCTCCCAGTTCTCACTAACGGAGAATGCTACCAAATGATGTTGATAAATTGTGATAATTGCTGTGCAGTATGAGAGAGAAAAAGAGAGAGGACTGAACTTAAGTTTCCAAGTAGCATAGTGACACAACCAAAAGGCCTGGTAAAACAGAGTGCTTTGTTCAGAAAGCTTCAGAAGTGATGGAAGAGATGCTTATGTCTAAAAATGTAAATTATGGAGCTGCTGTGGATTCTCACTGCTCTGTCCAGGTACAATGCTGAACTGTTCCACTCTGTCTGTGCTAAACCAAACCTCCCCACTCAAAGGCAGCTTCTACACACAGTAGAACAGTATGTGGAAATAATAAAAAACACTTCAAGGAATGCCTCCTTAGAATTCACCTTCCTCCTGAGTTAAAGAGACTTGGTAATGGAGGTATACTGTCCAAGATACAGGAGGATTTAAAAAATTTTAATTGCCTGGTCTGTACCATGCAAAGGTTAAAGGACTGCTGTTAGATTTTTATCAATTAGAAACCGCATGCAACAACTACCTCTGCAACTCCAGTGTTCATGTAACAATAATCAAGCAGCAATCAATTAAGATCACATAAATAGCCACAAAATTACAGTTCCTTCGTAAACAAGCATCCAGCTACAACTTTTATTGCAATCACTTTTTACTGTCTCTTGCTTCATTCTGAGCACAGAATAGATCGCATTCTAAGTACGCAACTAACAACATACCAGTACATCTCAGGTATTAAATTCAGAACAAGAAATGAAAGGTGAAAAGGATTAACGTGTTTCTACCTATAACTATTGCAACACCTAAAGCTGGAAAAAAACCAATCCACTCTTGTTAACACTTGTCAGCACTGCACTTGAAGTGTGTTAGCCTAGATAATGAAAATGAACACCATGACCACAAATAACTTTCTTCTTTAGTTTCTTCACTGCAAAAAGCCTTTTGACATTTTATTTAAAGCAGATATTCCAGTGCTAGTTAAAATTATCATCAACTTTGGGCTTACAGAACTTCTGTATTTGGAAAATAAGAAAACATATTTTGAGCAGCTTTGATGCATTTTATTTCGGGTACTTTCCACAAGCTCTGATAGCCACTAGAGAACACAGATCAGATCCATTCTCTAGAAAACACTGGCCAGACTCTTTAGCACTACCCTTTGACTTTTGGGAAATGCAGTGCCAATCCATGCTGCTCAAGTTCCAAAGAAAAGAAAAAAAATTACATTTAGGTCAATTCCATTATTAATTGTAAAACACCAACTCACCTTCAACAATCTTGCATCAAGATACATGGGAAGGGAGAGAAAAGAAAATACCATTAGACCTTCTGTGCACCCCCAGTGTTACAGACAAACACCAGCTACACTCAGCAATTACAGCAGAACAAGCTAACAACAGTAGGATTTCACTCAGCTACTTTGATTATGAACATTATAAGTAGTAGTAAATAAGCTGCTGCTCTGAAAATAATTAAGTACTTGCTTATGGTTCTGCTCACGCTGTTGCAAAGGAATAGAGATGGAGGTGGCTGATGACCACACTCTGAACACCCTCCTGCCTGCTTCAGTACCCTCATTTGATTTAGGCTGGAGCAGATTCCTTCCTCCTTTCACCTTCAAACAGGCAAAATCAGGTGTGAGATCCAGAAACACTTCATATTTGATTAACAGCTGCTGAAGGAAAAAAACACAACTGCAAAGCTGTTGTCATCTTTGGATGAACTAGAGCTGAGGCAATGCAGATTATGTGGTGAAGTTCCAGGCCTTGCCTTTGCAAAGGCTCAGGAATAATCCCAGCAGGAGATACCCCCATGCTATTCCTGCTGCTTGTCTCTGGTTCCACACGGCAGCAGTGGCATCCTAAAACTGAGGTTATAAACTACACTGTGGTGTGGATTGAATAATATTCTGCTTTAAAAATAGCAGTATAAATTAAATGTGGATTTTTTAAAAAACCACTTGGAGTAATAAACTGAACTGCTTTGTATCACAGTCACATACAGCTGCACTTGGCGTCTCTGTATCAGGAGAACCTTAAACTGGTGTGGCAGCAAAACACTTCATATTTGTGAAGTCAAAGACTTCCTGTTACATCCCTCACTTTTTATTTAAATCACTTGCCTATACCTTTGACATATTTGGAATAGCTTTAACTTTACATTGCAACTCCTTATGTTGCATTACCCATGACTGGTATATATGCTCCCCAAGTTCTGGATCAAAAACTTATTTTAAAATACCTTCTCAATCTGTAGATGCCCCTCCAGAGCAGCCTCAGTGTTGACCTGTAATGCGTGGCTTTCGCACACTGCCAAGTCAACTTTGAACTTATTCCTAAAGCCCGATTCTATCAGGGAGCACAATACAAAACTAATGTGACCACGAGATTTAGAGAAGTGTGCCATTC
>VZRW01003186.1:73859-91080 GCA_013398125.1 Aegotheles bennettii | reverse complement strand
TAGAATTCTGTGATTCTGTGTCTACAGAACTGGCAATATATATATGAGAGAGTTAAATAGGTCATTCATGTTAGCAAAATTCCAGAAGTAATATTTACATTCTAGTGAGAAAAAAAAATTTGTAAAATGTATCAAATGACAGAAATCAAAATGCTGACCTTGTATTACTTCTACATGAGATGTTTTAAATTTTTTTTTAAAGCTTTGATTTGGAGCTGCCAATGGAGGGTTTCCTGAAAAAGGCAAACAAACTGTTGCTTCTGTTTTCATTATTTCTATCTCATTTTAGTCTGGAATATCACTTGGATGATGAGATCATCCAATCTGAATTGTACAGAAAACCCCTCATTTCTGTAAGATAAATGTGCTGTTATATTTTCAAGCAGGCAAGAACCTACAAAATTTGTATATGTAAATGGAAAAACGCTTATGTTGGTGGAGAAATCTAAACCACGCATCCTTTTGTGCTTTAACCATTACCCACTAACAGGTAGGAGTTGTCAGAGAAGTATTTTTACTTTGGGTGTGTCTGAAGTTTCAAAATAAACTGTTCTTTTTCTCCTCTAGTGACCACTTATATAAGCAGAAGGTAGGACTGTTTGTTTTAGGCTTCTCTTTCTGGACAACAAAGAAACCTCTACTGTGAAACCCCATTTAGGCACAAACTGGATTAAAAGAAGGTCACCCATACAAAAACAGTAAGCCTCAGGAACATCTACTAAAAATATCAACAGCGCTGAGCATCTCTGAAATACATTCACCTCATGATCTACTATTTTCTTTTTAGATGCAAGAAAACCCTGAGCACCTGCAGCCAGGTAATCCAAACGTGGATTTAATTTAGATTTGGATTCTGTTCAGGTCCATCTGCACTTAATGTAAACGCTGAAGAATCCAGAAACAAATATGGATTAGAATTGGCAATCCTCATCTGGACAAAGCTCCCCTGAAATCAATGTAAATGTGCTTCAATTAAGTTTCCAGGCTGGAACTTACTTGGAATTAGCAATCATAAACATCTGCTGCATGTTCTGTAATATTTGTCTGTAAAATTTTCTCAAGAGACAATCTTAAATATGTGGTTCATGTCTTAATGAGAAAAGAGGAAAACTTGGTTTTGATTTGTTAGAATACTGATGTCATAGCTTTAAATGGAAAAATATGCTGTTATGTTATATAGCATTATATTACATAATTTAACCTCTTGCTGAGATGAAGCAGAAGACAGAAGGGCCCTTGGTTATAGTTACCACACAATTATATTTTCATGGCTTGTTTTCTAAGCCTGGTTAGAACGCTGGAAAACAGATGGAAGGGGACTGTGTAGTCCTGCAAGTACCTTAGAAACCCTGGATATATAACTTATAGTAGCCCTTTCACCAACAGGCCAACTGCTACTGAAGACCAAAATAATACAGAAGAACCTTCTGAGTGGGCAAAGGCAGAGTAAATGCTCTAAGGGAGATGGTAGCTAGTCAGAGGTAGAGGTGGTTATGGAGAAGTGAGATAACTGAGTAGAAGCCACTGTGGAACTTAAGACTGCCTACCTTCACTGCTCCATGCCTGTAAGATGTAAAAAATAGCTCCAGCAGAGAATCTGCTATTTTGGAAATGCTAACTCTTGATTTAGCAGGCAGGAAACACATCCAGTTCTCTGGGATTTCAATTAGGAGAACATCTGCCCACTAAACGAGACCAACTAAGGAGGAGATACAGAGAGAGCACTGATCCTCTCAGGCAGCTTAAGGTACAGCTTCATGGCTCAGCTGTGGTTTGATTTCTTATCAGAGCTAGTGTTTTGAAACTATTCACCTTGTGTTTTGATTGATCTTCCATCAGTTCCTTGCCTGTGCTTCTTAGTGGGCATTTCCAAAGGCAGCTTTGGGGCTAATGGGGTAACTCCATGCTCCCTTTCTACAGTCCCTGGGAAGAAAGAGGATTCTCCAGAGAAAGCACCGGATCCTACTGTACCCACTTTGAATTACTCTCTGGAGAAGTCTTGCTTTCCCCATGGGCTATCTGGAGACACCAGGGACATTTATCTCATCAGTAGTCTACAGTGCCCTTTCTGAGAGTTTCCCTTGTGTGTTTCCACATATCTCTCCTGATTTTGTAAATTAAACAGAAACCATGAGATAGATTCCTACTCTAAGCTGACTGATGCCAGCAGAGTTTTATTTCAGAGATAAATTCAATCCCATCACTTCTATTTAGTCTACCTCTGGATTAAGTTTTATTTGTTTGTTTTCATTACTATGCTATTTAATTAGCTCTATTCTTACAAAACATGCTTGGGGCCTTTTCCTTTCCAAAAGAAAGAGGGTGTGTGATCTTATCAGAAACATCCAAGTGACTTAGGAAGTCTCACTGAAAATCATTGGATAGCTTCTGAAATTCAAAATAATGACCCCTTGCCCAGTAGTTAACAGAAACATCAAACACCTGCAGCCTCTACATTCAATAGGCAGAATGATGTCAGTCATCACGCCACTGAACGTATCCCTAGGCAAGTATTATATTGGGTCTGATATTTTAATTACAAATAATATTAATTTATTAAAACCTAATGTTGGTTTTCTTGAAGAGGGAGGGAAAAATGGCAGCACAGCGAAACTGGAATACAGTAATCCTGTTTGCTGCGCCTGCCACCTACTTTTACAGCCAGCCATGTAATATATTTTTGGCAACCATTTCACTTACATTTAATGCTATTTAGTAGAAGCATTAAATTACTTCAGTATTTCCTGGAAACCAAGCAGCAGTGAGCACGGATGGCTCCTCAGATGTAGTAGGTGGCACAGGACCATGAATATCAATAGGAATGTCTGCCCTGCCTTCCATAGGCCTTGGATCACACCCAGAACGAGAGCATACAGAATCACAGAATCACAGAATCACAGAATTCTAGGGTTGGAAGGGACCTCGAAGGATCATCTAGTCCAACTCCCCTGCCAGAGCAGGGTCACCTAGAGTACATCACACAGGAACGCATCCAGGCGGGTTTTGAATGTCTCCAGTGAAGGAGACTCCACAACCTCTCTGGGCAGCCTGTTCCAGTGCTCTGTCACTCGCACAGTGAAAAAGTTCTTCCTGATATTCACATACGTTTGGAAAATCCTTTCCATGACTACCTGGGTTTCACATGAATCACAACAGGAACAGAAAACATGTCTCCGAATGCATATTTGGGGATGAGGAGGGAACACCAACCTTCTGTGTTGTGATGACCTGGGAAGTCTTCTCCATCCTTCCTTCTCCACCTGAAAAAAAAAGTAGGATGCAGAACTTGACTGTATATCTGGAGCAAAAAAACTGAAAGAGACACTGAAGGAGCACAGCATCCTTTTGATATTTTAGAGGGGAGTAACAAGAGTCAGCAATTTTTTCTTTTCATGAGCTCATGTGTGAATGCCTTTTGCAATTTCTGTTAGATAGAAGAGTTGGGGAAGAATTCTAAAAAAGTAAGATTGTTAATTTGAGCATTTACAGAAGCAGTAATTTCTGCAGGCCTTGCTGCCTTGTTCCCAGAAACATGCCTTTTTCTTAGCAGCAAATGGGCAGCCACAGCCGTACTGACTGTGACTTTTATTTATGCGCCACTTAAAGTCATATGAAAACTTTTTTTGATTTATTCCTGGATTCCAAACTGAAATAATAATGTCTTCTTCCCACAGAAGCAATTCTTATTCTGCTCCTACAGCTACAAGTAGGAAAAAAATAAAAGATTTTTTTTAAAAAAGGATCCCTGGTCTTATATGTAAAAATATGTTACAAACCAGCAAAACTGTAGGAAAAATGTCAAAAGGTTTCACTTCTTATGTTAACATCTTAAAATTAAGAAATCTGTCAAGAATCTAGATTCCTTTTGACATTCCTGATACAAGGCTCTACTTGTTGCAACTGATTTAAGGATACCTTTAAAATGCTATTTCTTTTCAATGCTATATGTGGGAAAAAAAAAAAGTAAAACCGTTTTCTGTAAAGTGAAGTAAACGTTATTATTCCCTCAACCTTTTATATGTAAAGTAGACTTCTATATAAAATGCCTATCCTTTAACGTGGCATTATTGTTGCTACTTGTTGATCACAAAAAAACAAATGACCAATATATTATTTTGTACAATTAGCCATGAACTCTAGAGCACAAAGTGAATATAGGTGAGAAAAGATTTAATATAAAAGTTAGTAAGTCAATCATATACAAGTTAATAATATAAGTAGACATTAATTTGAGATGCACTTGCAGGGTAATTGTCTGTCTTCAGGAAAAATGGCCTTATATTCAGTGCTATACAGCTAAAAACAAGGACTATCAAAATATCCTACCTTGAAAACATAAATTCAATATCTCTAAATTTCAGAACTTCTGAAACTACTTTTCATATGCCAACAACTCTTCTACAAAAGACTTCTTGAGTTTTTACCTCTCTTGTCATATGACAAGAAGACACATAGTTGTTGAGATGAACTGTGTCTGCCTGTGAGTCTATCCTGCTAATAACTCTTGAAACTTTTACCTAATCAAAGAACAGTGTCCAAAGAACAGACCTCTGGAGGTCATTTGGTCCAACCCCCCTGCTCAAGCAGAGTCACCTAGAGATGATTGCCCAGGATTATGTCTAGATGGCTTTTGAATATCTCCAAGGATGGAGACTCCACAACCTCTCTGGGCAACCTGTGCCAGAGTTCACTCACTTTCACAGTGAAACAGCATTTCCTCATCCTCAGAGGGAATTTTCTGTGTTTTGGTTTATGCCCATTTTAATTCCCTTTGATCTTGTGTGAAAGGGGAGAGGCCCCAGGACATTAGCCTGTACCTTCACTCCAGGGCTTGAATTAAAAATTGCTTTCCCTGGGTGGCTTATTTGGAGGACACAGTCCTGTAGGGCAAAAGGCATCTTCATCTATCAATGAACCTAATCTTGCCACAATCTATAGACATATACTTATGAATATAAATTTTGCCAGGACAAGATTGATTTCTTTTAGGGGAAAACAAGTGTGAAACATAAACATCTTTACTCTTCACCAAAGCAAAATTTTTCTTTATTCCTCTTTGTCTCAACAGCTCACAAGGAAACAATCAGTTTTTCAAGAGCCATTATAAATGTTACAGGGTCAAGATCCATCAGGTAACCATGCAGTGGACAGCATTCCAAGTCTTGGGAAAGTGAGCAGTCCTTGAGCATTGGGAATCTGTGGTGCTGTTCTTAGTTTTGATTTGTGCAGGAGTTAACACAGAGGCAATTTTAACAGTCTAGCTGAAGCAAACTTTATTCCTGTTAAAGTCATATCTCAATGCAGCCTTGCTTCCTTGGAACTAGACAATGATAATATGTTGATACTGCTTGTATGATCCCTGACCACCACATTTCAGGGCTTGTATAAACTGAGAAAACTACGTGACCAGAGCTCAAATACAGCTCATTTCTTCTCAGTTGAAACCAGTCAGAAAGATAATTGTAACAGCTCAGCAGAGTACAGCTTTTTCTCAAAAGTAAACAAGTACCTGAAGTTATAAGCTGGTTCACTTGTACCTTTCCTAATTACTGAAATTTGGACCAAATGGATAGATGGACTGTAAACTGTATTTTGTTTCACTTATTATCCAAGCTAAACACTGCAGCAGTTGAATGCTTTCCATATGCACAGAGAACGGCATGATTGAGGATTGTCAGATGCAGTATTTACCGTATACCATCCTCTCCCTGATTTTTGGTACTCGGCTTGCATGGTCAGGCTGAAGGCTGCCTCATATTTCTTCGGCCAAGAACTGTCCCTTGCTATCTTGCTTGGTGATTAGGACAGAGGACAAGTTCCTGAGAGCCTCAGGTTTGTGCCTCTGGCCCAATGAATATTTGCTTATTCAGGAAAGAAATTGAGAGACACAAACTTGAGAATTACCAGTTAATTGTTTCACATTATCAGATGGGTGGCATAGTTAACTGTGCTGTGGAAAAAAACTGGAGACGATTTGAATCTGGGTGTCTCCAGCTCAGGGGAGTCTCCTATTGCCCTGTTATTGTCTATTAGGAGCTGATTTTCTGTTTTCTAAAAAAAAAAAACGTGAAAATTCTTAGGCTTGTCACAGTGGAGAGTGGGCATACTTATTTTCTTAAAATCCCAGATCCTCAGGAGACATGAAATAGGTGGATAGATAATGGTAGAGCAGTAGATGTGGTTTATCTTGATTTCAGTAAGGCATTTGACACTGTCTTCCACAGCATCCTCGCAGCTAAACTAAGGAAGTGTGGTCTGGAGGATTGGGTAGTGAGGTGGATTGTGAACTGGTTGAAAGGAAGAAGTCAGAGAGTTGTGGTCAATGGGATGGAATCCAGTTGGAGGGATGTGACTAGTGGAGTCCCTCGGAGTCGGTACTAAGACCTGTACTATTCAATATTTTCATCAACGACCTGGATGAGGGAACAGAGTGTACCCTCAGCAAGTTTGCTGATGACACAAAGCTGGGAGGGGTGGCTGACACACCAGGGGGTTGTGCTGCCATTCAGTGAGACCTGGACAGTTTGGAGAATTGGGTGGGGAGAAACTTAATGAAATTCAACAAGGGCAAGTGTGGAGTCTTGCATCTGGGAAAGAACAACCCCATGGATCAGTATAGGCTGGGGTCTGACCTGCTGGAGAGCAGAGAAGGGGAAAGGGACCTGAGGGTCCTGGTGGACACAAGAATGGCCATGAGCCAGAAATGTGCCCTTGTGACCAAGAAGGCCAATGGCATCCTGGGGTATATTAGAAGGGGTGTGGTTAGTAGGTCGAAAGAGGTTCTCCTCCCCCTCTATTCTGACTTGGTGAGGCCACATCTAGAGTCCTGTGTCCAGTTCTGGGCGCCTCAGTTCAAGAAGGACAGGGAACTGCTTGAAAGGGTCCAGTGCAGAGCCAGAAAGATGATGAAGGGAGTGGAACATCTCCCTTATGAGGAGAGACTGAGGGAGCTGGGTCTCTTTAGCTTGTGGAATAGGACACTGAGGGGTGACGTCATTAACTTTTATAAATATGTAAAGGGTGAGTGTTAGGAAGATGGAGACAGGCTCTTCTCAATGATATCCAGTAGGACAAGGGGGACCGGTGCAAATTGGAACATAGGAGGTTCTGGGTGAACATAAGGCTTAAGAACTTTTTCACTGTGAGTGTGCCAGAGCACTGGAACAGGCTACCCAGAGAGGTTGTGGAGTCTCCTCTGGAGACGTTCAAAACCCAACTGCATGCATTCCCGTGTGACCTGCTCTAGGTTATTCTGCTCTGGCAGGGGGGGTTGGACTAGATGATTTTTCAAGGTCCCTTCTAACACCTAACATTCTCTGATTCTGCGATTCTGTGAAATCATTGTGGGGGGCCATTAACTGAAGAGACCACTGGTACATTTTTTAATCTCTCAATTAATCATTGAATCCAGCTTTTTATGGAGACAATTTGGTGTTGGAATGCATTAGTGGAATTTTCAGATGCTTCACTTGGAACATGTAAGGAAAAAAAAATAAATTAAATCAGTAATGATATGATTTCCCATTAAGGAAAGTTCATTGCTACATGCAGTAAAAATGTCCAGGGGTCAGACAGATTCATGACTTCAACAAAAACAATGCTCTTCTGTGGCACAATCAAGTTTAAAGAACCTTTTAAACAAAAATGTATACATTTATTTATATATTTGTTCATTCTGTCTTTGGGACAAAGAACCTTTCAAGATTAGGTATCTGATGACCACCATGGGAGCCACTGAGGACCACAGGCGAGCGGTAACAGTTAGTCCTCTTTCCTAACAGTATCTCCATGCAGATTTAGTAGAGACATTCCATCTATAATAAATACAGACTAGGGGAATTCCAGCCTAGAACTGTCTACTGGCTCTTCATTAATACTTTGTCAAAATCTGGACCTGGGACCTCTTTACTTACTCTTCCTCCCTCCCTCCCACAGCTTCTTTTTTCTGTCTGTGCACCTGGCGAGAGTCCTCCTGGACTTCTCACATACACAATCAGAGTCACAGCATCTCACATCTCACTCCTTTGATTGCCTGCTCCCCAAAGTCCCTTGCTCACAGGAACAGCACCCTTTGACAAGACAGAGCATGCAAGTTAAACCAGCTTGTGTGTGCCCAGCATGCAAAAGCTACACTCAAACAGAAGGGATGTGATTTCATCTGGTAGCATATACTGTTTGTGGTTTTATAACAAAAAAAATATTAATACAAGAAGACTGTGTCAATCATGCAGACATAGCAAGAAAAAAAATAGTGGAAGACATTGGATCTTTTTTTATTATTATTCTTTTTTTCCCCTGTTACTTACAGCCACTAAGCAAAAGACTAGCAGATTTAAGTGCTATATAAAAGTGAGTAGCAAGGCAAGTCCAGAGAACAATACATCTGAAGGAAAAGGACTTCCAGAAGCAGACTCAGGTTTTTTTGTGTGAGGCCTGGAAGCAGCTAATCTCTGCTGAGTAAAGATAGCCATTCAGCTCAGATCAGTAGACTACACTGCTGGAGGAGGAAAACCAGGGAATCGCTTCATTGTCATTACTGGGGAGCCACCAGATGCTTGGGATTCCATATATTTGGGGGATAAATCTTTCAAAAGGTCCATTGACACTGGGGTATGTCAATAATTCAACGTATTAGTTGGATGCAAATACTGCACAATAAGGTATGGAAAGAAAACTGTAATTGGGAATGCTGGGGCAAAAGGGGCTCTATCTTCTGACTGAGCCCATTGTTGAACTCTAGGCTGAACCTCCGACCCTTTACTTTGGAGGGACACAATAGGCTTTGATATGAGATGGTGGGAAACGGGCTTGGAGGCTCATTTCACATTCAGCTGCAATTCATCAGCTTGGCTGGGACTTCTAGCAGCTTTAATGACCACTGCAATTGATGGTTAAATCAATTTGTGATGGTGACAGCATGGCTGGCCCCTAGACTGTAACAATCCGGGATTACAACGGGCAGAAAGGGCCCCGTTATTCAGACGTGGATGGTTTCTGCTCAGCTCAGAGTGGGAACAACAGTGGGACAAAGTCTCACAAAATGAGGCCTAGAGAATGTACACATTCACTCCAGTTGACTACACACCACCACGGCTTCTTTGTAGCACGATGAGGCAGGTTAAAAAAAAAAAAAAGAGCATTGTTACAAATAAAAATATACAGTAGGACACAAAAGACCCTGATATCTAACTATATCCTTAAGGAAACTGGCAATGCAGAAAGAATTTCAGCTTAGCTCCTCCAGAGACAAAGTGGGTGGTCTGTCCCCCCTCCACCCTCAACCCCAAACTGTCTTGCTGCTTGCCCCCAGAGTAAAACCCGGCCGTGTCTGGATTATGATCGAGCAGGTTAGTATTCAGTAAGAGGGGCATAGGCAGGGGGGATGGGGGCCAAATGTATCTCTCAGACAGTGAGAAGGAAGAACTGCTCCCTCTTGTGTCACTGAAAAAAAATGCATTTAAAATGCCCTATGATTTATTTTTCATGTTTATATTATTATAATTGCCTCTTATGCCAAATAAATATTACAGGGAAAGAAGACCAACAATCATTCTGGTGGCCTGGCACTTGATAATTATGTAACAGGACATTCAGTTGTTTTGGACAAGGTCTGCAAGTCCAGTGCTTGCTTGACAACAAGGCAAAAATGCAATTTCAAATCATCTTAGCTCTCCCTTCTCCTGAATTTTGCTGGTGTAATATGATATTTGGACCCAAAAGCTAGGGTGTATGTTAGAAGCAGACAGTATTTCTGGAAAACATGTGATTGTCATTCTGCTTTCCAGTATAATATTTTACATAAACTAACAGCAGCTAAAAATTCTCACACATATGTATATATCTGTGTTGTAGTGTAGATATGGCCTAATGTACATGTGTGCTTTGTTTAACTCAAATTACACTTAAAATAGGTCAGATGATTCAATGAAAAGCTATGTTCTCTGTCATGTTAATTTAAATAATTTATTCAACAGAATAATATAGAACAGTTATAAAATTAATATATAATGAGCACAGATTCATTTAAAAAATCAATATATGTAGTCAGAAAATCAAAATACTTAAAAATTCATATGAGGAAGCTGTTAATTTGAGCACTACAAATTATAAAAATAAATAACTTGTAAATTATATAGTAAGTAATTATATGTCTCTCTTTATGGTTAGACATGATCAAGCCACTTCTGTGTATACAAAAGAAATATGCTGAAAATAAGTACCAAAAAAACATGAAAATGTGAGACACAGTTCACTGACCTGTTACATAAACCCCTTCATTCACCTTTTGAGTTGAAGTTTACAATTAATAATCAATTCTGGCATCTTCCTTACAAAATGTCATGGTCTAAATATTGCAAAAGAACGAGCTGCCTAGCTCCTTGAAGCATGTGAAACAATTGATTGATGTTAATACCTGAAAATTTGTATCCTGAAATAAAATACCACATCTTGAAAATGTAAACAACAGATTTTTTTTCTAAAATATCTGTCCAAGTATTAAAAAAATATTATTGGTGACAGTAAAGAGGTCTGGCACTAGGTCCAAACCTTGACAGGGGAGGAGGGGGAAAAAAAAAAATCACTTGGTTTCTATGGTAACAGTGCTGGTAGAAATAGTTGTGTGAGCATACTGAACATGCATAAAAGCCTTCCCAAGGGAGGTCAGAGGATTTGAAGAAAGAAGGAAAAAAAAGAAAAAAGATGGCAGCTTCTGCAGAAAACACAGAGACATTTTATGCTGAATAAGTGTTTCACATTTGTGATGTGATCAATAACAAAATGTTATTGCTGAGACAATATTAAAAAAAATCTATACATTCATACTGAAATCATCTGTTTGTGGATGCTTGTTACTCTATGAGACACTCAACATGCAAATTTGCTTCTGCACACATGTATGTAAATATCAATATGTAAATAAATAACACATCATCCTACACAATGGAAACACAATAGGAGACTATAACAGACTGTGTAATATATGCATTATAATATATAATGCATCACATATAGATGGCTTTACTGCATCAGATATATTAAATACATCTGTGAACATTTCAAATATAAAATATGGTATCAGTCTGAAATATTTGACACACTGATCATCCTTGAGAAAATCAACATACAAAGTAACTCACAAGGAGCAGCAAGAAGCATTATTTATGGGTGAGGTATTTAGTTTTGTCAATTAAAGCATTTTAATTACATTTTATTTTATTAGTGGTTATCAAGAAGACAGGAATTAGTCAGAGTCTATCGTACAGCGAGCATGCTATATATACCAACTAGGATCTGCCATTCAGCCTGCTTAGAAACCAAGTGATCATGGTTCATTCTTTCGAGCTAAAAATGTTCACTAGCCCTTTATTTACATCTGCTTCAATCCCCTCTGTTCATTGTTGGTTGCTATAAACTCACTCCATGGGGGATGGATTGGCACAGAGCAAAAACGTGACGGAGGCTCCCATGCAGAGGATGAGCCATTGCTGCAAGTGAAATCCCGCATCCATAAAGCCAGAGGGAGGGGGGGAATTTCCAGTTACGCTCAAAATCTTCATTTTTGCAAGCATGCTGGCAAAATATTTTAGGCAGTACATGGTATGAAAAGCAGGTCTGGAAAAATATGCCTTGTTCTCATGGATTTTTTGAGCAATACAATGTGCTAAAATTTCCAAAGCTTGCTAGGTTATCTTCTGGGGTACAGTGAAAGAGGATTTTCACCCAGAAAAGATGGCTACTGAAAGCAAGGAGGATCTATATCCATTATCACATCTTTACAATTCAAATGAAACAGTGCATAATCTGGGACAAACACTTGCAGAAACAAGAATGGCACAAAAGTCTTCCCTTTCTCCCTCAGTCCCCTTCCCTCCCTCTCCCTCATTTACACACACACACGCACACCCCAAGCCATCAAATGGAGCCCTGGGAGCAGAAAGTGTTTTTTTGCTGCGCCTGCCACACGGCCATTCTCCTTCCTTCCTTACATATGGAAACCGCTATTATTCACTCTCAGTGTGTAGGGTGTGGCGTGGGCATACAGCCAGCAAGGACCTTGCCTTGGGGACCTCCCCAGCAAACTCGGAAACAAGAAAGACAAAGGATGCACTTCAGACACCAGCTGCCAACAGGGGCTCAGCTTGTCTGATGTTGGGTAGAGGCAACTTGCTGTTGTGTAAGGCAAAGGCGTTTGTAAATAGTGTTTGCACTAAGGAATAGCAATGCCACCAAGCATGGAAGCTCATTTGGAAAATCTACTACTACACTACTGGCCACACTGGCCCTTTTGAAAATCTGAGGATCACTGCTTATCTGTTTCAGTAAGGAAGGTATTTTCAGTCTTCCCTATATGAGGATTGTGTTGTTCACATAGGAGAAAAATGGAGATTTCATCAAAAGATGATCATACTTCAGCCAGTTTCTTAAACTTGTCCTGCAAGCCAAAAGCACCTTGTTAGTTATTGATTTTCCTTAATTAGACCTCAGGTAAACATTTTCCTGAAATGAACAATGGATCTCTGCACTTCTCAAATCTAATATTTCTATCTGCCCTTGGAAACTCACTTAGATCACACTGGGCTGTCATTTAATTAGAATATACCCTTGTTATTGCCAGAGCTGGGGGAGAGGGGACACATCAAAACCAAAAAAGCCCAAACAAACAAACAACAAAAAAAATCAACTATTACAGAAGAGAAAATCAAAGTATGACCCATCCAAAACAGGCAGAGCCTACCAGCATGGTTAGTGAGAACTTTACTGCTAGGTTCTCCAGCACAGGTGTGACAAACTCTAAAAATATGAAGCTGTAGCAATTCTATGAATAATCCAGAAATATCACAAAGTCAGCAGCCCACATGGGTTGAACTCAAGATTTTCTATATGCTTGTTTTCTTCCTGCTCTCAACTGATAGAATCCTTGTCATGAGAACTGGAAAGGTGGTAACAGTCCTGAGTTTTAATAATGACCCTGACTTTCTCACATAACATCCAGGTCTTTCCAGAAGCCCTAGTGGGCCTGACTCCATTTGCTCTGTGCTCCAGAATGTGAGTATCATGCTAGCTAGATATACATTTCATTTGCCATCTGGAATTGGACAGTCACTGATCCAACATTTTTTTCTGTGTCTGCAATGACTTAGACCCCAGCTGCTGAATCTTAACCCACATTCATGAATGAATATCCTGCCCCCTCCTATGCCCCTCTTTCACTGTTTGGCAAGCCTGGTCTTCTGTCATCTGTTATATGAGTGCTCTCATTTGCAGTCCCTGAGTTTTTATACCAAAATTCCTGTCCTCATTCTGCATGCTAGCTTGCTCTCTTGCTTGAATTTTCTCTGTAATAACTCTGTTCTCCTACTCAGTAAGCCATGTAAGGGCTATAAGTATTTAATGGTACAATTGTATCAGTTTATTCTACTGGTGGTGTGCCTTCACGAATAGCATTTTTAACCTTGGTAACCTTATCAGGAACTTCCAGTTTAGAGACTAGGTCTCTAGCACTAGTGCTCTTTTGTAATGATGGAACAATATGGAAGATTTTAGTAGAAATAGTGGCCAAACAGTTAAGACAATCAAAGACGTGTCTGCTGTATGAAGTCCAGATACACAAGGTACTCTTAATCCAACTTGTTGTGCAAGCTTCATATTACGGAGGTTGACTGATTTTTATTCCTAGCCTATGTGGCTTAAATGCAGTTCAGAAATCACTACACCAGTGAATTCCATGACTGTAGCTTCAACACACCTTAAATCAGTCTTGAGTAAAGATTTTGAATAGTGCAATATCTTTCAACATGTGCATATATTATAAAGGGTTTACAGCCAACTGAAGTAGTTGTACATTTACTTTTGTCTTACTCTGCTCCTTCATAGAAAGTCAGAAAATTCTCTGTTGCTGTCCCTTTACGGTCTTAAGTGTTCATCTCACCCACTCAAAAAATTCAGCACATTACTATGATGTCCCATATAAGTCCAGCTGACTGCCCCCTGTGCATCAAGCAAAGCTGGCCAGCCATACACTCTACCTGGTGGAGATGCTCTTCCTCTCATCAGAGTGGCTACAGCTATGGGATATGCCCAAAGACATAGGCACAGTGTAGGACAGTAGTGACTACCTGAGTTCCAGTAAGACAAATTGAAATAGTTGTGTGTAGCAGATAAAATACATTAAACAGTGTTTCTTGTCAGAGTAAAACATCATCTGAAAACTCATACTTACCTACTGAATAATTCTTTTAATATGTATATGGTATCCCAGGAAGCAAACATACTGGCCAGGTGTATTTTATAGAGTCCTCAGGAGGTGTCTGGGGTTATGGCAGAAGACCAGCAGAATTACTTATACCTTGCAATAAAAATATTCAGGTCTCTGCAATGGTATACCTCATTCGGGTATTAGTTGTTGGCCACTGCAGTGATTGCACTGCCAATACTGCATCGTTACCTTGGGTATTAATGGATACCACAAGAACAGTGTCTCAAAGATATCCTTGCCCCTTCTTACTGCTTGCACTGCTGAAATAGACATGTACAACCTCTGAGCATGCATTACTCTAGATCTGAGAAGACAAGCCAAAAATGCTAAAGACTGGAAATCACATGAGCTCAATCTATTAATTTCAATCTAAGTAATTTACTGAAAAATTATCCTTTCACTCATGCTGACCCTGTTCAAAACAGCAATATAAGAAGCATCACATCTTACATACATATGTGACCTGAAATCATTGCATAAACTTCCAAACAGCAAGTCACAGTCTTACTGACAGCTACAAGTGTAAAGGGAAAGAAAGTGAATTCACAGAATTATCATTGAACTTCAAAAACAGCACTAAATTTTGCTTTGAACTATCACTGACTTCAGAGTTACTGTAAATTGTATGAATTCATGCATAGTATAGGGGGTTTATGACTTTGCAGCAAAAAAGGTTGTACTCTGGACCAGATTCTGATTCCCTGATTTTGAATAATAATTGTCTTTACAAGTAACCAGGTTAAATTCAATGCACCTGAATACAATAGACCACTTTGCTCCTCAGCATGGAAAACAATGTTCGTTCTACTTTTATCAGATTTCAGACATTTTCTGCTCCACCAAAGTCTTAGGAAACCATTCATGAAAATTCAAATATGTTTCATGGGGCTGCTTGCAAAGATTCTGCTCAGCACAAGCAAAGATGTCATGATTTGGTTCTTTGAACAAGTCTAAAAAATCACAGTGGCTATAAAGCAACAATGTTTCTGTAGCAAGAATTACATGCTGATTTTGTTACATGCAGTTTCCCATGGTGGTTAAGTAAATGAAAGGTTTACTTTGCATGGGATCATTAGAAATTGTAAATCTTAGATCATAAAAACAACCCCTAATAAATATGGTTTTGCAGTAGCCAAGGAGTGCAGAAAATAGCATCTTATTAGCCATAAATCTTGACAGAAAAGGGAAACAGAGCCCAGGAGTCCTAACAACAGCTTCTGTGCACCAGCCATTAGATCATACTGAAAAGCACAACAGGTCTAAATTTTAGTTGCATGAATGCCCACATAAACATTTTGCTATTATACAATCACTTAAGAACTCTGAAATCTATGGTTATAGGCTTATGCCAGCCTTTAAAAAATGAAAGGTTATGTTTTAGACTAATTAATTCCACTTATTTTTATTTTTAAAACTTTATTAATGTGACTTAAAAGGTGATATTCTGCTATTCAGACTGTGCTAAGTAGGCACAGCAAACAATTTGAAATGTAACTAAAAACAAGATCCAGGTTCGTCTATGAAATTCCCTGCATACCACAGCTTAGACACCTGCAAGTGCATAAAGGCAGCTTTGTCTGAGACTTTAGGTTGCCTCTCTCCGCTAAAGCTCCTTCATGACTCATTGATGTGGCATGAAAGGACCTTGTCCTTTTCCCATAAACACTTAAAAAACCACAAATGGTAAGTACAGCAGGCAAATGCCTACCCTTCCATAAAACTCAGCACCCTGCACCCCATGTGATAGGAATCATGCAATACACAGCTCTGATTCATTCTCATGAGCTCCAGAGAGGTGCCACTAGCTACACCAATGCTACCCTGTCCTATCCTTCTGGTGAGCACACACAGCAATCTGGAGTATCCTGAACCATACATCAAGGCTGGATGTCTCCTTTTCAGACATTAAGACATCTTAACTGAGCACCTAAAGTAAGCTGTCTGAATCTAGTCCTACAAGACAAACACTGTGATGAAAAATTTTAGGTTTCCTCCTTGCTTTCATATTTCTTGAAACCTTCTGTAACAGTTCCTCCTCATTCCAGATACATGTAAGAAAATTAAAACCAGAAAGCCAAAAATATTAGGGACACTTTTTGTTTATAATAAAATGGAGAAAGTTGAAAATAGCAAGCACTAAACCCACAGTATAAGATAGCAACCATTTGTTTTGTGTAAAAATACTCTGGTGCTTATACCTCCAGAAGGCTCTCACTATGAACTTTCCTGCTCTTTGCTTATGTGGTACTGAGATCTCATTCAGCTGCTGAAGATGTGAGAAGCTATTAGTCAAGAGGAACGTCTGAATCATGTTCATTAAGTGGTCTGGGCAAGAAAAGGGATTTCTTTCCTATATAATGAAAAAAGCAAAGAAGGCTTAGAGAAAACCATCAGAAAACAAGCTATTAAATTTTCTCCAATCCCTATGTTAGTGGTGTGCATTTGCCATACACCTTCATCTTAACCTGTGGAACAACTTCAAGTACCTTGGTAGATTGGTGCCTTTGAGATTGCCTTGGTAGATGAGGATTGGGTTGGGGATCAGTTGAGCAATCTCAACACCCATAAATCGATGGGTCCGGATGGAATGCACCCAAGGGTGCTGAGGGAGCTGGCAGAGGTCATTGCTAAGCCACTCTCCATCATCTTTGGTAAGTCATGGGCAACAGGAGAGGTGCCTGAGGACTGGAAGATAGCAAATGTCACTCCAGTCTACAAGAACAGCAAGAAGGAGGACCCGGGTAACTATAGACCGGGCAGCCTCACTTCCATCCCTGGAAAGGTGATGGAACATTCTTGGCACTATCTCTAGGCACATCAAGGATGAGGGGGTCATTAAGAGTAGTCAACATGGCTTTACCAAGGGTAAGTCATGTTTGACCAACCTAATAGCCTTCTATGAGGAAATAACTAGGTGGATAGATGATGGTAGAGCGGTAGATGTGGTTTATCTCGATTTCAGTA
>VZRW01003186.1:62705-73071 GCA_013398125.1 Aegotheles bennettii | reverse complement strand
GTGACAGAGCACTGGAACAGGCTGCCCAGAGAGGTTGTGGAGTCTCCTTCACTGGAGACATTCAAAACCCGCCTGGATGCATTCCTGTGTGATGTACTCTAGGTGACCCTGCTCCGGCAGGGGGGTTGGACTAGATGATCCTTCGAGGTCCCTTCCAACCCTAGAATTCTGTGATTCTGTGATTCTGTGAAGTGCTGTCAGCTGGGGTGTTAGCATACTGTTTTTATTCCTGTCTGGTGTCTATCAAGTCTGCCTGCTGGAAAAGGCCTACCAGTAGAATCAGCTGGAAAATGGGCAGACAAATAAGAGAGAACAACATGAGGAAACAATACTATCTGGGTCACATTTTCCAAAGTAAGTCTTAGTAAATTCCGACTAGGTCAATCACACCAAAGAGATTCACATCAGATTGGGAACTAGCCCAATTTTTTAAACTTTTGTACAGATTCTTCCATATATATCTTTCTTACAAAACAGTACAGAATAATCTGTCACATCCTTGTTACTGTTACCCTATGCAGAAGCTTTCCTTCTAAAGTAATTAAAGGTCTTTCCTCATCTAAGGGTTACCAAAGCAGGGTCATGACTCTCAGTGTCCTTTCACCAAGCTCACCCACAGATAGAGAGTGCGGTGCTCAAGATGGTTGTAAATTATTTCTTTCTCCCAAGAAACAAAAATAGTCAAGTGCATTTGCTCTAAAGAAAAATAAAATCTACCCTATAATTAGCTCATAAGTAGCATCTTTCAGTAAATGTGCCTTCAGTAAGATGCTTTGCCATTAACAAAAAACAATTCAAAACTCTTGGGGAAAAAAAGGATATTGCAAAAAAGAATGCAAGAAAGATAATTAAAACCAACCAGGAATGTGGTAGATATGATTCTGAAAGAGCAATAATCTAAAGAGAGAAACAGATTCAATCTAACAAGGAAAATCAAACTTATCTGGTGTCTATATAAAAAATGATAGATAACAACAAGAACCAAGGTTTGGACTAGGTCATGTATTTTACTAAAAACCTATATGGCATGATGATCTATTATGAAAAATACATACAGTGTTGGTTCATTACTGTGGTTTGTACACTAGTAAGATTTTCATTTACTTGAACATCTTTCATCATGTTCAGGACAAGAAAGTGTTTCTAACAACCTTCTATTAGTCATTGTTTTGACGTTGTAATATTTGATGAATAAAAGCAGATCACTACAGCTGAAGTAATGTCATTTAATAAGATGTGCTACTTGTTTGGTTTAGGATAGCTGATTCTGACTGCTTATTTAACATCAGCATACCCCATACTGGATACTTGCAAAATTTTACTGGTTGGCCAATGTCAAGTCCAAACTCAAAGCACTATCATATGTGTTACTCTTCTGGGGCAATGTGGAAGAAAATATGCTGATTAAGTTATAAAGAAGTAATTTTCTTCTACTTTCATGGGTGTCAGTGGAATCTGCGTAAGAGAGTTGGACAAGAAAATCCACGTTCCCACATCATGTGACGAGGAAAGTGCGAGCTGCATGGCTATTTATGAGTGTGTGCCTGTCCTTCATACAGAAAGTTCATGGTGCTCTGGGGATGAAACCAAGCAAAGTTTACAGATCAGCAACTTGTCAGCCCCAACCTCCAGCTGAAATTAAGTGCAGATAAAAAAATAGAATGTTTTAAGAAAATGGAAATACCAAGTGCTGGAATTTCCTGACTATATACAGCTGGATTTATTTCAAGCTCTGTGGACATGGAAAAAAATATGAACTCATACTCCCCATATGGGAAATGTGATGTTAGTAAGGGAAAAAAACAGAGTTACAGCCCCTGTTCTATGGCAACTGCATGATTATCCAGGCCAAAGGCAAGAAAATAGTCCCAAGAAGAATAGCTGCCCAGTCACAGCTTGGAAGATAGCACGGGCAAAAGTATGTATCCAGTAAGCAATATGAATGAGGCTTTCTAGGGATGCTGGGAAGGACAGAGGGAGAAAATTAAGCCATGTGGAAGCAAGCTGTGCTACGACCCTTGCCCTGGCTCTGTGTAGTTTTCTAATACAGGAGTAGATTATGTGACTTACTGACTCTAGTGTGCAGTGAGAGGTCAGCTTGAATTACAATGGAATGAAATGCTAAAACAGGAAAAACGAGGTCCACAGGGTCTGTGACTGCAACAAGGCGTTGTCAGAGAGAGGATTAGAGCAGGGACTGTTGGAAGTGGTAAGTCAGAAGGGACTAAATTCCTGGTATCTCACATTCAACACCCAAAATTAGTGGATGCCTTTTGCTTTAACCTCCCTGTGTGTGGCTTCTCCATCTGTAAAACAGATGGTCTTCTCACAGGATGTGCCTACCATAGCCTCTTAAATCTGACCTGCAGTGTGTTTTTGAAGCAAATCTTTCTGTCACCCCCACTCACTATGCTTTAGCTTGCATTCTTGAGTCCTCCTGAGGCACACAGGTTGGATTTCTTTGGGTGTGACTAAACTGGATATTGTTATGCAGGCACTTCCACCTAGTGCATCCCAACTGCTCGAAGTCTAGTGCCAGGATGCAGCAGAACCCCTGCAGTGTGAGCTTCAGGCCCTCAGCAGCCCCTCTTCCATGCCACAGAGGTGCTCCTGCGGGGCCTCACCATTTGCTAACACAGACACAGATTTCTGCAAAAATGATTCTATGAAGTGCTCAGTCACAGCAGTGACGAGGAAGAGAAAATTGCCCAGGAGGAAATGAAAATTTTTTCCTTTAAAACAAGATTTGTACAATGCACAGTAAAAGCATCACATGCCAGACACAAGAGGGAAAATAAGTATTGTGCAGCTGCTCCTTAAATGGGCAACTTACATTTTCTGTAAGCTGACTGAAGTGGTGTGTTGGAGAGAAATCATATACGTTCATGTAACTGAAGACTGTCTTGAGGCATACATTCACAAGGTCAAATTAAAGTTGCACAGACCACCTTAATTCTGGCATTTTCTAAGTCTCAAGTGTTTGACTTTACAACCTTAATAATGTTCTTTTAACATAGTTTTTTATGTGTAATAAATTATATGCCCTTCTCACTTTCAGTTCTCTTCTCACCAGTAATGCTGTTGGACTCTGGTCCTTCTATATGAAAACAAATATTGGAAATTATTGCTGTTGTTATTGAAACCAGATGTACTGCTCTCTGTGGCATTTATTTGTATAGTGTCAAACTCTGGCACATTCAATTTCAGGGTAGTTATTGAATAAAAATGAGCAATATAACTGAGAGTGAAATGTAAGTACTGGAAAGGCCTTAGAAGCTGTCTCTTTTCAGGAAAGTTTATAATTTTCATTTCATACGCATTCACACAAACGACTGTGAGCAAAAATGACAAAATTTTATATTTGTATCAGTATAGAGTAATGAAAAGTAACAGAGGGCCAAGCTGAAAAAATCTGGGCCTGAATATGTGAGGCACTAAATCTGCCCTGAAGAAGGAGGTCTCTTGTGCCTCGTGGGAAAAAAAAGGTGATGACCTTTGTAAACTTAAACCAATAAATGTGAAGCACAGACCTCACCCCAGAGGAACAAGCTGCTTGACTGTAGTAGAAAGTCCTGGCTGGAGAAAATATGCGGGGAACAATTGCAGTATATGTCTAGCAGGACTTATGATCATGCTGAAAAGACTTCCCCAGTTTTTCCTTGGAAGGAGGATACCAAATCATATGCTACAGGTGTCTCCAGAAAGAGCAAAACTGGAATAGCATAACTGTTTAAATTACAATGGTCAACAATGCTGGGTAAGGCAGATTAAATATACTTCTTGTAAAAAAATACAATATTAGAGATTGCCATTAACAAAATGTTAAAGTACTATTACAGCTCCATAGTTAAGGAAAGTTAGGAAACCCCAGAACTAAACAGCATACACTGATATTCATTCAGTCATTGTATCAATGCATTTTAGTTTGAACTTTAAATGCATGATGAACTTATAGTTTTCAGACAGGATTCCCACCTGAGTTAATGCACATGGTAGGACATGTTCTGAGAATGAATCAGGGCCATGCTCTTGAGTAGGTTTTTTTAAAGGGCTGGATCTGCAGAACTACTGAGCACTCACAGTTGTAACTGCAGTCAAGCAATGTCTGTGTTCTAGACATGCATCATGAAAAGCTAAAGGCTGTAAATTAGTCCATGGCTTCTCAGATTGGATGACTAGTCTTGTACAGTTTGAGCTTTAAGTCACTTAAGTTGCATATCTCACAAGACTGGATACCAGTGTAACCAGCAGGTCAAGGGAGGTGATTCTCCCCCTCTACACTCTCGTGACACCCCACCTGGAGAACTGTGTCCAGCTCTGGAGTTCCCAGCATAAAAAAGACATGGAGCTGTTGAAGCTAGTTCAGAGGAGGGCCACAAAGATGATCAGGGGCCTGGAGAACTTCTATGAAGAGAGGCTGAGACAGTTGGGGTTGTCCAGACTGGAGAATAGAAGGCTGCGGGGAAACCTTTTAGCAGCCTTCCAGGACCTGAAGGGGCCCACAGGAAAGCTGGAGAGAGACTTTTTCTTAGGGCCTGTAGTGATAGTACAAGGGGGAACCATTTCAAGCTAAAGCAAGGTAGATTTTGACTAGATATTAGGAAGAAGTTCTTTACTGTGTGGGTGGTGAGACACTGGAACAGGTTACCTAGGAAGGTTGTGGCTGCCCCCTCCCTGGAAGTGTTCAAGGACAGATTGGATGAGGCTTTGAGCAACCTGGTCTGGTGGGAGATGTCCCTGCCCAGGGCAGGGGGGGTGGGACTAGATGATCTTTAAGGTCCCTTCTAACGATCTTTAAGGTCCCTTCTAACTCAAACCATTTTATGATTCCATGATTCTATGATTCATTTCAAAGAGATGTCAAGAAAATCAATTTATTAGCAGTTTTATCTCCTTTATGCACTGTAGTAAGAACAGTGTGATAAAACCAGTTGAAAAATTAAACACATCTGGAAGACATGAAGAAAGGTAGATGCAGAGTAATACAATTCCATGCTCTGTGTGAAGAGAAAAAGAACCTGTTTAATGAGAGTTTTTGCAACTTTAATGCTTCCGTTATGTAGGTTTTTTGCTGTATAACAATCTGTGCAATTCCCAGGCTCATGCAAAACACCTGCAGGTGCTAAAAATCTTTCAGTCTAAATAAATAGTATACATAGGGAAGGCTGAAGAAAGCATTATATGTATGGATAAACATCTTTTCAGTTACTGAATGTTAACCATTGCTACAAAATTACTCCCAACTTCATTATTCTTTAATACCTGCTGATCATTTTTACAAACTCTGCTGTTTCTGACCAGGGCTCTGTCAACACATCTAATCAGAAAACTCAGTTCACCCACTGACCAGCCTCCCACATGCCAAGACAGTAGTGCTCAATGCCTGCCTCACAGTACTTGCCTTATTTTGTCAGCCTTCCATCTCATTCAAGGGAGCAAAGGCAACCTATTGATTGACTGATTTCATTTCCATCCTCCTGACATTCCTTGGATTTCTAGCATCAAAGATCAGACACTGCCCTCAGGAACCAATTTGGAAATTTAACAAGACTTCAGAGAGACAAGCTCAAAATGGTGTGGACTTTTATCAGCAAACTAATTCCTGAATACTTCTGACAACTGTAAGTGGAGGCAACACCTGAAACAGGGAGTTACTTATTGAAGAAAAATGCAATCTTCATGGCCATTTCAAAAGCATTTTATTATAACCTAAAATGTCCAGCTGTGGGAAGGTTTGAAAGAAGAAGAGATTAAAAAAAGCTTTTTGAGTACAATTATAAGAAAAATGTACCTTGCTAGCTTATAAAGCTTTTGATTATACTATGATTAATCAGATTTATGCTGCATATATTATATATGGCCTACAGTCACAGTGTAAGGGGAACCCTTGTAATATAACACAGTGATTTTTGGTTTTGTTTTTTTAATATTGCAAAAGGGTACTATTTTTACTGCAAGATGCAACTGTGCCAATGGAAAATAGTGTGAAGAAAAAATATATTGTCTGGCACTGGTTGCCATAGCAACAAGCTGAAGTTCAAGGAGAAGTGGAGAATCTGAATTCTTGGCAAGGTAATGAATTTAGCATCTACAGGAACAGAAATGGATTTTCTGTCATAGTCTGTAAATCAACCTCAGGAAGCCAACATGCAGGAGATATTTTGAAATGCTTTATATCTCCTCCTCATGTATGAAAAGTGTATCAAAATTAGCTCTCGGGGCTTTGTCTTCCAGGACCTTCCTTTTCTTTCTGTTCAGACAAATGCACTTAAAAACATAGTCAATGAAGCTGATGTTTGTTATTGAGACAAAGTCAAAAGCCTTGTAGTTTTCTCAGCAACCCCCTGAAGTCCACAGGCATCGCTCTCCTGTGAGAAAGCTGCTTTAGCACACTCACTTTTCCCAATGCACCAAAATTTCAAAGGTCAGCCATGAATCACATGTGTCCAGTTGTCCAAGTTGGCTTCTGAGATGCTTTTTGAGATGTTTTCTTATGCAAATGCATGATGTGGGTAAGCAAAGGGAATGAACATGAAAATATCTGAGGTACCCAGCTCAGCATCAGGAACAAACAAGATGGTTTTGCAACATACCTACAGGCATATGTAACAGGTCTGCCTTGAAAACTCTTGTGAAAAATGGCTGCTTGGCTACAGGAGCTGCCTTAGGGGACCCCTCATACCAAGGAAAGGGGGGGATGGAGTAAGGATACTGAGTTGGTGTTTCATGACCGCTGCCTGCATAAAGGCTGCACACGGCCCCAGGTTGTCTGCAAGCAGTCAGTAGTCTCAAAAGGGATTTGGGGGAATGATGTTCATGTCTCAGCTAAATCTTTAGTCTGTTCTCATGCTTTCTTGGTCTCTTTCCAATGGTCTGTTAATCTCCAGAGTGACCTCGTCCTTGGCCACAATAGTTATGCTTCAGCAACCGAAACTGTATCGGGAAGAAAAGTATAGAAAAGAAATGCCTCACAACAGTGGGACCCAGCTAATATTCTTCATGCTCTCTGTGCCTTTAAAAACATGAAAAATAAATAGCTTCCCTTTCTATCTCCTATCCTGGAACAGAAGAAACACACCCTGGGGAAAGGGAGGAAAAAATTCTCTTAAATACTACAAAAAAAAAAAAGAATTCTAACAATACACTACAGTTAATTATCTGTAACGGGCTTCATTCCCAGTAAATCACACCCATGTAACTCAGATATAATTCTTCTAAAGCCAGTGAAAATAAAACAGTGTAAAGTCACTGTGAGCAGAGAATGGAGAACAAAATACACTGTAAAGATTAAAGTAGGAGAAGATATTAAGTATTAGACCAAAAAAGAGATATTTTTGTTTGGATTTCTTCAGCATAAGAGAAAGGAATGCATTCTGTCCCTGTCACTGTAGAGTGTCCATATGGAAGATCAATTATCTCTATATATTCTCTTTGCCTACCAATCATCCAGTTAAATGTTAAGTAAATATGGAGTAACAGTTCAGGAGTTAAAACATTTCAGAAAATTTATTATAATTTGCTGGTCATGATCAATTCTTGTTCAAATCCTCTTTTGCTTCTAGAGTGAAAGCATAACCATGGGCAGTATAAATTTCCCTGGATGTGCATTTGTAACTTTCTCTAAACAAAATGTTTTTAAATTTGTGAATTAAAACACCTAATATCAAAGTTATTTTTTAAGATTATTATTACTTTTTTCATTGAGATGGAAAATTCCAGAAGGTAAGCACACTTTCAACCATCTAAAAGAAAATAAACATTTTTTTCATGTTAGTTGCCACATTTTTTGTTCTGTTTGTCCAGATTTCTGTTCCATTACAATTGAGAAATATGTTGGGCACCAGTTGTATTTAAGTGTGTCTCACATGTCATGTCAAATCAATGAGTGAAATTCTTAAACTCACACTTAACTGTTGGGAATCTGGAGATTAAATGTAAATGGCTTCAAGCCTTTTGGTCATCTGTGGTCATTTGGAAAAGAAGAGAGGAAAAGCAGAGAGACAAATTTCAAAAGCATCCCAGTGTTGTTCTGAAGAGCTGTAAAATTAAAGACATGTTAAATCTCAGCCACAGTTATTCTTTCTTACTCCTCTCATAGAAATCTCTCAAAAACTTCAACCGCCTTGTCCTTTCATAAATATTTGAATAGCTGATATCTTAAGCTTCAGTTCTGTCATCTTTCATTTAAAATTGGAGTCCCTCTGGGCCACAGAACAGGACAGCATTGCCCAGCATGGGTTTTGGTACAGCAAGCAGGTTTCTGTTCAGGAGTCCTTGGAGAGAAAGCCACTTTGCTGTTGAAATGAACCACTCCAGGAACAGCTTGAAGTTTGCAGGATTTCCTTTAAAAAATCAGACATTTGTTTGCCTTTAAAGAAAAGAGATTTCTGATCCCAGAGACTGTTTTTGTGCAATAATGACACACTATGTTTCTGTATATTTTGTCTGAAACTGTAAGCAAATACTAAGATAGTAGGAAATCATTATTTCAATTACTTCTCCTGCTGTGAATATAAGACTCTCTCTGTCTGACAAATAGTGCATGATTTTCATTTACATAAGCTTCTCTTGGAGTGGTAAGTAATAAATCAATACAGATAAAGGCACTTTTGTTCAGGGTTGATGTTATAAAGTATCAATTACCAATAAAATCTGTTCAGACTTTCATGTCTCTTCACCCGGGTGTGCCATGAACCACTGTAGTAAACCCATTTGTATTAGGGGGAAAAACAACCAGATACATTTTTGCAAAGTCATTTTTCTGCAAGAGCCATCCTTGATTCAGATACGAGTGTGAATGTGCAAATTGACATGGATTAACTGCTGGAGCAGTCAAAGGTCTGGGAACATGTGTGACATTGTCACCAATCTCACTGTCATGTCAAATCATAGCCTCAGGCAAAAAAGTAGATCCGATTGGGATCCAGATCGCTCTCATCATGGCTGAGATTTCCAAGAAGTCTGGAGGAGGCTACATGACTTTCTCCAGCAGCTTTGCAAATTGACTGCATTATATTCTTTTCATATTTGTAGCAATAAAAAAGAAAGCAGTTTCAGCCATTTTGGGGTGGTTGTCTTTTTTTTCCTTAATTATGTACATTCTGTCAGTCTTAACTGGGGATTTTTTCACTTTTTTGCTTCAGTTACCAATGAAAAAGCCTTGTTTATAGTACCAAAAAGACATGTGACCCCTTCTCTGAAAAATCTGTCTTTGAATAGGTCTGTGACAGTTTCCACAGCTCATTAAATCTTCTGTGCAAATTTATTTATGAGCACAAACTATTCCCCCTCCCTATCAGTTCTCTCCAGAAAGCAGGGAAGAAGAGACTGGCACTGGAAGGAGTCATTGCATGAATGATTGGGGTCTATATACAGTTTACAGAAATATAACTTGCAGTTTGTGCTGTCCTCATTCACCTGAGAAATCTTCATATGTGCTAGTAACTCTATTGAAGTAATTACTGTCTGAGCCAAAGCATGTTATGTAGCCAATTCCTCTTGTAAGCCATAATGCACAGCTGCAAATCTCCAGGAGAGGACTGGAAGGCATCCTGAAACTTCATGGTAGAGCCAGGAGGGAAAGGGAAGACACCTGGCCATTCTGGCATTCACCTAGAACTGAGTGGCTATGTGCAGAGAGTGGGGAAGAGGGAGGAGACATAGGGTGAAGGGGGAAGGAAAGGAAGGAGGAGTTTGTTTATTCTTCCATTTAATCTTTAATCACCTCAAAAGGATTTTTGTGATCTGTTGATTTTTTGAGCTGTTGGAGATGGCAGGGAAGCCAGGATTCATAAGTTTTCTGTGTTCCTGTAATGGGTTCTGTATGCCAAAGCAAAAGTCTGCTTTCCTTGCTCGTTCCCAGGGCTAATTCCTCTTTGCTTCCCTCTGGAAGACTGTACCTAAACTAGTTATAGAATCATAGAATCATAGAATCATAGAATCATTATGGTTGGAAGGGACTTCCAGGGTCATCAAGTCCGACCTTTATCCCATCATATTCCTAACCATTAGACCATTAGACCATGGCCTCAAGTGCCTCATCAACCTGTTTTTGAACACCCCCAGGGACACTGACTCCACCACCTCCCTGGGCAGCCTGTTCCAGTGCTTAACCTCCCTCTCAGTAGAGGACTTCTTCCTAATATCCAACCTAAACTTCCCCTGACATAACCTGAGGCCATTTCCTCTCATCCTATCATTAGCAATTTGGGAGAAGAGACCAACACCAGCCTCACTACAACCTCCCTTTAGGTAGTTGTAGAGGGCAATAAGGTCTCCTCTCAGTCTCCTCTTCTCCAGGCTAAATAACACCAGTTCCCTCAGCTGGTCTCCATAAGGCTTGTTTTCCAGACCTCTCACCAGCCTC
>VZRW01003186.1:43725-62606 GCA_013398125.1 Aegotheles bennettii | reverse complement strand
CGCCAGGCTGCTTTCCAGCCACTCTTCCCCAAGCCTGTAGCGCTGCATGGGGTTGTTGTGGCCGAAGTGCAGGACCCGGCACCTACCCTTGTTAAACCTCATGCAATTGGCCTCAGCCCATTGCTCCAGCCTGTCCAAATCCTGCTGCAGAGCCTCCCTACCCTCAGGCAGATCGACTCTCCCACTCAATTTCCTGTCATCTACAAATTTACTGAGGGTGCATTCGATCCCCTCATCCAGGTCATCGATAAAGACATTAAACAAGACTGGCCCCAAGACCCAGCCCTGAGGGATACTGCTTGTGACCGGTCTCCATCTGGATTTAACTCCATTCACCACCACTCTCTGGGCTCAGCCATCCAGCCAGTTTTTAACCCAGTGAAGAGTCCACCTGTCTAGACCATGAGCCGCCAGCTTCTGCAGCAGAATGCTGTGAGGGACAGTGTCAAATGCCTTCCTGAGATCCAGGAAGACAACATCCACCATTTTTCCCTCATCCGTTAGGCGGGTCACCTGATCATAGAAGGAGATCAGGTTGGTTAAACAGGACTTGCCCTTGGTGAAGCCATGCTGATCCCCCTGTTATCCTGCACTTGCCGCGTGATCTCCCCCAAGATGAACCTTTCCATAATCTTCCCTGGCACCGAGGTTAGGCTGACAGGCCTGTAGTTCCCCGGATCCTCTGTCCTGCCCTTCTTGTAGTTGGGCATCACATTGACAAGTTTCAATTTTTTATTTTTCTTTTCCAAGTTTTTTCAGTCCAAGCAGAGGTGGTTCGGCTGCATACAACACAACACTGTGGTGTACTGCAGGAGTCAAACTTGCTTCTGAAGATCTCAAAGCTGTGCACTTATCTTCTTGCCGTTCCCAGAACTACAAAAGCAGACTGGAAAAGCTCAGTGGAACTTTATCTCAGAATCCCTTCTAAACAGTCTGTCCATACCAAGCATGCCCTGCACTTACACAGAGGTTGGCTAGCCCAGCAGAGTAAGCCACACCCCTGCAGAGCTCATTATCAGCACCAGGTAAGATTGCTTTCAATTTGCTCTCTTAGTTGTCAAGGACTGCCTAAGAGTGTTGCATGCAAGAAAGGGCTAGGGACCCTGGTGCTGCTCCTGTGGGTTCAGTGTTTCCCAGAGATGCTGAAGAAGATGATTCAAGTGATGTGGTTCAGGCTATAGAAGACCAACAATCACAGAAGGTAGACCAGACCTAGAGACTGTGGAATAAGGGAAAAGTCTCCAGAGACACAAAGCTGAACAAACAGCTTCAATTCTGGCATTTCCTAACACTTGAGTGCTTGGCTTTGAAACATAAACATCTTTTCTCTTGTTCATGTACACAGAAAGTGGTTGCAAATAGCAATATTTGTTTGTTGTGGGCTTTTTTTACCATCTTGTGTCACAATTTTAAACAGCATCCATAGAAAGACAACATAACTACATTTTTACAGTGAGGTTTGACTTCCTAACTCATGAACTAATGACAACCACATGTAATTCAATGAGAAAACAGATCTCTGACTGTGTTGCCTCTGTAGCAGTCACTTTATGGGGCAACCTCTTGAAGGAAGGCCATTTGACACACTACACCCAAAAGCATCAATAAACATCAGTCCAGAGACCTCTGCTCAGAAAGCAGCATCGACAGAGTCTCTCATACAAACCCAAAGCAAGCCATGTAGTGAGCAGATTGTTTACATGGAATGATTAAACCATTACATTAGGTGAGAAATAAGGCAAGGTCCAGGATGTCTCAATCTCTACTTGACATGAAAGGCAAGAGCTACTAGTTTGAGTCTACTGGCATATATCTGGAGGACGTGTGCTTGCTTACTACTTTACAGACTAATGGACTACAGCTGTTACAATGTTCTAGGGGAGCCCTTGGCAGACAGCAGAGAGTATGTATGGTCCCACCAGTACAGCTGTTGGGTGCAGTCAGTGGAAATTCAGTCAAATATATTGTAATTGCTAAAGTAATTAAAGCTCATTACTGAAAGTAAACATAACCACCGAAGTTAGCGCTCCTGAAGGAGTAAGTGACATTCCTCATTCATTCACACTGGAACCAAAAGAGATCATTAGGGCACAGATGAAGTTTGGGCTGTCAAGGAAGGAGCACTTTAAGGAGAAAATTGTTATAAGGAGGGTTAAAATGTTTGTTTAAAATATATGTAAATTGTGAATAATAATAAAGACCTCAATAATAACTCATTACTGGAAATTGAATGCTTGAGGAGAGGAGAGGAGAGGAGAGGAGAGGAGAGGAGAGGAGAGGAGAGAGGTCATCAACCTGGGCATGTATACAGAACAGGTGATCTATTACTGCATGAAGTGATTAACTATAATTTTCTTCCCTCATTCTGGACTTCTGATGTGTTTTCTTGAGGAGTGCTGAAGTTACTACCTGTTGCTCACTCTGTAGAGGACATTCCCTCCCCTATCCACCTCTGGTCACTACAGCTTCTCACCAAAAAGGAAGGGGAAATCTTTAGATACTCTTGAGAAACTCCTGGCCAACACACTGCACCAGGACACTGTCTGTTGTGTACATGCAGCCCACTGCAATCAGTTGTGGTTGTGTGGCCCTCACAGAAGATTTTAGTTCAAAATACCTTTGGGATCATCCTACATTCTTTCATGGTAACAGAAATCATCTGATATTGTAATGCAACACAGACAGTCACACTGGGCTGCTCACTCTCACTGAAAATCTAACATATTAATGTGAAGAATTGGGAAAGAAGTTGGATGGGTCTACAAGGCACAGAGCTGGGCTACTGATTTCAAATATGTGAATTGACACCAACCAATATTACTGCTTCAGTAGGGACCTCAAAATATTTTAGCTCAAAGTCTTTTTACTGTTAGGCCACAAATTTTCTGTGCTGTAGCTCTTTAGCCAGCCCCACTGCAACCTAGTGAGAAAAGATGGGTATCAACCTGCCAGATATTTGCTGGAAATACAATACAGCAGAGAGGAAGCAGTCTAGGAGGTTCTTAGAGTGTGTGAAAGATAACATCCTAATACAACTGATGAGTGATCCTACCAGAGGAGGTGCCCCATTAGGCCTGTTATTTGTGAATAGAGAAGGATTAGTGGGTGATGTTGTGGTTGGTGGACATCTTGGACATAGTGACCATGAAATGATAGAGTTTTCAATACTGCTTAAAGTCAGGAGGGGCACCAGCAGAACTACCACCCTGGATTTCCAGCAGGCAAATTTTACCCTGTTTAGGAATTTGATTGACAGAGTCCCTTGGGAGTTAGTCCTGAAGGGTAAAAAGGCCCAGGAAAGATGTATGTGTTTTAAAAAGGAATTCTTAAATATTGAGGAACAAGAAGTCCCCATGTGTAGAAAGACAAGTCATCGGGGAAAAAGACCAGCCTGATTAAACACAGAAGTTAGGCTGGATTGTAGGGAAAAAAAAGAGAGTGTATCACCTCTGGAAGAAAGTTCAGGCCACTTGGGAGAACTACAAAATTGTAGTGAGGCTATATAGGGAGAAAATTAGAAAGGCAAAAGCCCAATTTAAAATTGATTTAGCCATTGCAGTCAAAGACAACAGAAAAGGTTTCCATAAATACATTAGCAGTAAAAGGAGAGCTAGAGAGGGACTCCATCATTCATTAAATGCAGAAGGTGACTTAGTGTCAGAAGACAAGGAAATAAAGAGGTACTAAATGCCTTCTTTGCCTCAGTCTTTAATACCAAGACCAGTTGTCCTCAGGATACCCAGCTCCCAGAGCTGGAAGTTAGGGACAGGGAGCAAAGTGAAGCCCCCACAATTCAGAAGGAATTGGTTAGTGACCTGTTTTACCAATTAGTCACCCACAAGCCTACGGGGCCTGATGGGATTCACTCCAGAGTAATGAGACAGCTGGCAAAAGAACTTGCCAAACCACTTTCAATCATTTACCAACAGTCCTGGTTAAGTGAAGTTTCAGCTGGCTGGAAATTGCCAAATGTAACGTTCATCTACAGGAAGGGTCAGAAGGACCATTCGAGGAACTACAGATCTGTCAGCCTGACCTGAGTTCCAGGGAAGGTGATGGAGCAGATAATCCTGAGTGCCATCATACAGCACCTGCAGGGCAACTAGGGGATCAGGCCCAACCTACATGGGTTTATGAAAGGAAGGTCATGTTTGACCAACCTGATCTGTATTTATGACAAAGTGACCCACTTAGTAGATGAGGGAAAACTTGTAGATGTTATCTACCTAGATTTTAGTAAGGTATTTGATACTGTGTCTCATAGCATTATTCTTAAAAAATGGCTGTTTGTGGCATGATCAATGGATCAAAAACTGGTTGGATGACTGGGCCCAGAGAAGTGTGGTGAATGGGGCTAAATCCAGTTGGTGGCCAGTCATTAGTGGTGCTCCTCAGGGCTCAGTTTTAGGGCTAGCTCTGTTTAATATTTTTATTGATGATCTGGATGAGGGGATTGAGTGTACCCTCAGTAAATTTGCAGACGACACTAAGTTGGGTGAGAATGTTGATCTGCTTGATGGTAGCAAGGCTCTGCAGAGAGATCTTGACAGGCTGGATCAATGGACTGAAGACAACAGTATGAGATTTAAAACAGAGAAATGCCGGGTTCTGCACTTGACCCCATGAATTCCTATAAGCTCGGGGAAGAGTGACTTGAGAGCTGCTCAGCAGAAAGTGATCTGGGGGTGCTGGTGGACAGCTGGCTTGATATGAGCCACAGTGTGCCCACGTGGCCAAGAAGGCCAATGACCTCTTAGCTTGTATCAAGAATAACACCAACAGGATGAGGGAAGTGATTGTCGCACTGTACTCAGCCTTGGTGAGGCCGCAACTTGAGTGCTGTGCTCAGTTTTGGGCCCCTCGCTTAAAAAAAAAAATTGAAGTGCTGGAGCGTGTCCAGAGAAGGACAACGAGGCTCAGTAAGGGTTTGGAAATTATGTCTTATGAGGAACAGCTGAGGGAGTTGGGTTTATTTAGTCTGGGGAAGAGGAGACTTAGGGGAGACTTCATCACTCTCTACAACTACCTGAAAGGGGGTTGTAGTGAGGTGGGGGTTGGTGTCTTCTGCCAAGCCTACAGAGAGAGGATGAGGGGAAATGGACTCAAGTTACAACAGGGGAGTTGGTTCAATCACCATTAGGGTGATTGAACATTGGAACAAGTTTCCTAGGTAGGTGGTGGAATCACCATCCTTAGAGATAGATATTCAAGAAGAGCCTAGATGAGGCACTGAGTTTAGTGTTTTAAGGGTTATTATGGTGATGATGGGTTGGGCTGGATGATCTTGAAGGCCTCTTCCAGACACAATGGTTCTGCAATTAGGTAGGATATTCTCAGTGTACCAAGTTTCATTTGGGAAATCAAGCTTCCATGAAAACAAAAAGAAGACGACATTTAAGATGAAGGCACATAAACTTAATTCATGCATGTAGAGGCATACTAGTATATGTACAAATATAAGTACTTATAGGCTCACATATATGTATGTACATCATTGTATTACATGTCTACAATACATACAGAGAAAAGCCTATGTGTATATACACACACACACCTGTATCTATAATTATACCTATTAATACTTCTATAAATATCTATATTTTATGTTACATACATAGTGTGAATGGATGTGTGTAGGTATGTATATGATGTGAGGTATATGTCTAAGTTCCTCTTGTGGTCAATGGAGTTAGGACAGGTACCTAAATATAGCTGTCCACAATGACCTGAGATGTCCTCCAGTATCTAGGACAGCCACACAGGTCTGGCAGATGTAACACAGAATCCTCGGGACTTTCATGGTCTTGTGAATTGATCCTTCTGGAAATCATGAATTATTGTTTTCATGAGTCTCAAATTGTATTAGATGCATATGCTTAGACAACTAAATCCAGATCAAAGTCAATGGATTCTCCAAAGCTGCTCAGTTGAACTTAGAGAGAGCACCATTTCTTCCACCTGAAGAGCTCTCAAAACCCTATTGACTGTGCCAACTAAATTGCCATTGATTGATAAGGAAGCTCAGGCAGCCAGCACACATATTGACACCTATATGAAAACACCAACATTTAGCAGGCTTAACTACAATCCCCAATGCACCAGAGGCAGGGTTAACCACAGGGGCTGTGTAGCACACCTCCATAAAGAGGCATGAATTCTTATTGCTGTAATCTCACTGTTGCATCTTTACAATAGGTTGCACTGTTCAGACTCAGGGAATAAGAAATTCCCTTCCTGCACAGTCATTTTGCTACTTGCATATAAAAAGAGGTACCTTCAGTGCCGGCAGCTCTTTATTCAAAAAGCCCACACTCTCCATGTGATTAAGCTGAATCTGATTTCGCGATTCAGCAGTGTACATTTCACACTTGCTAGTTAACTTGCATGGCTGAGTTTCAACACTGTCACAGGCTCAGATTTGTTTGTTACATGTTTTCTTCTGCTTTGCCCTAAGAACAAAGCCGCTGGTTGGTTCTCATATTGATCCTGACTGATTTACTGCTGCTTTCGAAGTGTACTACTCAGGACATAGACACAATTAAGAATTAATACAGTTTTGCAGAGAAAATATGAAGAACATTGCCATGCAATATTCTGCAAGACAACACTCTGAGGAGAAATGTTCTGTGCCTGTTAACAGTCTGGCAAGGCTAATGTCAGCAGTAGAGTCACAGCTGGAAGCCTGCCCAGATTTTCCACCAGGAGAAGTGTCACAAGCTCAGTTGGCACCTGTGGAACAGCAACACCTGTGGTCCTACGTGAGCCATTAATTTAGCAAAGAGGATGTTTTCATTTACTGTGTTTGTCAGCTCTGTAGTTTGGCATCACACAGATGAGAACTAGGAATGAAATAATCTGTTTGAGGAGAGTATCTACCCACTCCAGCTACCAAAAGTGCCTGCTGTAAGGTAGGGGAGATCTCTTTCAGATTGAATGATAGCAGATTAGTCATTTTTGTTTCCAGACCCTCTCTTTTTGTCACAGGCAGAGTTCTTTTGTGTACTGGTAACTGCAAACTCAATGAATTTTTCTACTGTAAAATCAGAACTGGAAACAGATAGTTTGGTTGAATCACTGGATCATTTTAATGGCTGAGCAACAAAGAAAAGATTAAATAAATGCATGAATAATGCATTATCCCCTTCTTGGGCTGCTATTTCAGGTTTTTTATTATTATATAAATTAAAAACTAAACAAATAAGTTGTTACCTGTCAAGTGATCACCAAAGCACAAGGGAAAAGCAATTGCAGGCCATTTAATCGGTCCTTTCACTATTATTTCTGAGTACATAGTTCCTGAGCAAACCACAGTATTGCAATTGAATCGCACTGAATTGAGATATTCCCCAAGAAGAACAGCAGATGTGAGGGAAGGTGACATAATCTTGTTTTACCACACAGCTGGGGCCTTGGTTCCAAGCGCTGCAGACAACGATGGTCTGCATCCTTGGTTAGCAAAGGGCTTTGGGACTGCAAACTATGTAACTGTAAAATATGCTGCGCTCACAGATTCAGTAAAAACACTAATGTATGAAAGCAGTGTCTGCTCTCTGACTGCCAGTCTAGCTATCTGGTCATTTTTCTTTTTAATTGAAGTATGGCCTTATGATCCACTGAATCAGAGCAAAGATTTTAAAGCAGTTAATTAATATCCTTAAGAAAAGGGCTTGGATTTAGAAGGAAAATATGAAAAAGGGGCAGGAGAGTTTCACTGTATATTTGGTCCTTGTCTTTTAGGCTGACAGGGTTGGTAAGAAACTCTCTTGTAAGGTGGCAGCTCTTAAGGATAAGGCATGGATACCTGCTCTCGCTGAGCCTGGTGCTGTCCCTCTCCTCTGGTACATTGCAGAATGTCAGATGTCTGCTCTTACACCACTTCATTTTTTTTCTCTGCACCCACAGAGAAGCCTTAAAACATAAAGATCACACTTAATTATTTTTAAATTACTGTTTTTCTCTCCATCTTCCAAAACAGTTACGAAAGCTTTTTTTTTTTTTTCCTAGTTTGGATCTACTTCAAGTCATATAATATTCCTTCAGTGTAAAAATCCTTATGCCTAAACCATGGAAGGGACACAAAGGATCATATCTCACTGATGTCAGTATAAGTTTGGACAGCAGATAGCTCCAGATGTTTGGGGCTTTTTCTGTGCACCCTCTTAATATTTGTATGTCTCTACCCTAAAGCTGCTCTGGAGGTAGGAAAAGCAGCAGAAAAGCTTGGAGCACATTCAGGAGGTGGAAAGCACATGCATCTGAGAGAATGCACCATATCCTCAAATTGCAGAGCCTCAGCACTGTCCCTGGCCCATCTTCATGTCCCTCCTTATGCTCTTGTTCCCAAGCATCTCCTCTGGGAACCGTACTCCTGCAGCTGCGGAAATGCAGGCCTGGGAAGGGGTTTTGGTGAGTTACTGGCTGCTGGGCTTTCCTGTTGTTAATTCCCAGGGTAGCCAAGAGTCTGTCTACAATGACCTGAGTTGAATAGTCCATGAGCAGCACGTGTTCTTTGTAGCAATGTCTTTCTCCAACCTGGAATACCCAGGGAAGAACAGACAGGATGGTGCTGGAGTGGGGACACTTAGAGGAAACAAGTGGAGCAGACAGCCTCAGCTGCTGGCAATGGTTGTAAAACTCATATGGTTGAGTCCCACCCAACATGCCCTGCAGGTAGGCCTGTACCTCACACAGCAGCTTCTCTCTGCAACAACACAGTAGAGTTGTGATCCCCTGATCTGCTGCACTTGGAAGCTGGGGCTCCCTGGTCACTGAGCAAACGGGGTCACTGATGTTCAGAGCTGGTAAGGACGAGCCACCTCTCATGTCTCCCACAGGCGATCCCATCAGGTCTCACACTTCCCTTGTGCACCTTCCACACTCACATGCCCAGATCTACTCCTGTCTTCCTGGACATATTCTGCCAGCACAGTCCCAGGCATAGGAAAAAAAAATGTCTTTGAGTGATCTGCCTGGGAATGCCGATTTCTATTTTTTTTTCAGAGAAAGAGAGTAAAACAAGGATGGTAAATGCAAGGGATTTCTCATTGCTGGCTACAACACAGTGAAAATATTTTTAGGTGAAACACAAGCCTCAGTCTCCCTGAAGATGAGGCACACTGTCAGTTGGTTCATTTGTTTAAAAACTAGCAATAACAAAATCTCATACGAGAAGAGCAATCTGGCATCAAAATCTTAGAAAGCAGAAGGAGACAGAAGGAAATGCACCAGAACACCTGTTTTATTTTTCTCTGTTGACTTTATTGATTGCAATAACAATATCTGATTCTCATGCAGAGCTTTTTATCCACATAGCTTAAACATTATATGAAAATAGAGCCATACATAAGATGAAATTGCATTTTCTTCTGGTGGTAGATGGCTTAAAATCCAGTTATTTCCCATCCTAAGGCCCTACTTTCTGGGACTCAGTCTAACAGAAGTAAGACTTGCCCATATCGCCATGAAGCTGAAAAAGACTTTCCCCAGATTGCTTATCAAATCTGTGCTTGGTTCTATACAAGGCCTGATTCACTCTGCCCCGAGTCATCAGGTGTTGTAGTTGCATGTCATTATCTGTCCAGGCAAAATGTGTTCAGCTATGCATTTCAAACATTGTACAGATCTGTATTTTTTCTGCATTAAAAGCAGACTTTCTCGTGATCTGAGGGGTGGAGTGACCCAGGAAAAGTTGGATGATCTTCTTTATTTGTATAGAAATATAGTAAGCGGCTTACCAGATGGACTTGTTTGCAAGCTTGCCCACTTCTGACATGAATCAATTAATTTACATGGAGATTTTCTGGAAACCAGTAAGCCCTAAAAAAAGAAAACCACTGTGATACCAGTACTGCCACCTCGTGTAGGCTCTGACAATTGCAGGTGTTTCCTACAGGAGCTTTATATTTTAGTAGCACTGAGTACACGGAAGTTATTAACAGAGCAAACACTTTAAATGGCTGCACACGATACAAAGGATACTATTACCCTGTTACCCTCACAGAGCCCATCCTTTGAATTAAACAGAAGTACTCTTGTATCTGATTTATAAGTGGACTTTCATATCATATGGTCAAAACTTCAGTGGTAAATTGTAATTCCTCATTGGAAACGAAGAAATGAAAGGAAATGTTGCAGAAAAATACGGAAGACAAGAAGCTTTAGGGAGTGAATGGTTTCACTGGAGGAGAATGATCAAGGCAAAAGGAGCAGAAAGCTAAAGCAGCAGGCATGATCACCAGGCAAGTGCACGAGAAAGATCAACAAGTTCAAACCAAACAAAATATTGTACAAAAGGGAAATGGGAAAAAGCTTGAAAATTGCTTCATATTACTTTTTGTCACTTTGGGAGTAGACCTAGGCGTTGTTTTCTGCACTCAAGTAGCACTCATAAATTTTTGTTACATCATCTCTAAAAGCAGAGATGATGATCAACAGACTTTTGATCTTCCAAATGAAATGTCTGAAGACTTGTTTGCAGGGCTGAGTGCTGCCAAGGGAGACTAGAGGGCTGTATCATTGTCTGGCCATGGACATGCACTCCACATTAGTGTAAAGGTCTGCAACCCTCCCACACTCTCCCTGCCCTCTTCACCCACCTCACACACGTACAGGGGTGGGGATAACCATGACCTCACTGAAGCAAGGCTCACTGCCAGTGTGGAGCTCTCTGAAGTGCTACTAGAACAGTGTAATTCTCTGTTTTGAACATATCACGCCAAAATTGAAGCAAGCATAATCAGTTCAAGAACTAGGGAACATCAGACTATGTTAGTAGGATCTGTGAAAACAGAAACTAGGGAACAGGAGAGCAATGAATTTATCTGCCAAAGGGTGTTCAAGGTTTACAGGAACCCAAGGGCAGGCTGTAAAATAAGGCAAGAGAAATCCCCAGAAATTACCAGATACACACAAACCATGCAAGACATGTCCAGCTCAGCAAAGCAAGTTACCTCACATTCTCCATGTCAGCCACTCTGACACCTTGACTCCAGCATTGTATAGGTGCCTTAAACAGAGATCCCAGGAATCCTAGCAGAAACCAGAAAGCAGAATGAATCTAGACAGTCTTCCAAAAACATTAAGATAAAATTAATTATTTTAATTTTTTTACTTAACAGAGACACCTTTTGGTCATGGGCTAAACTTTTCCATAAAATTCAATGAAGCCATCACCTCAGAATAACTGTTTTTTATGCTACACCGTAATTTCACAAACGCTGGTTTGGGTGAAGCTTCCCAAAACTTCATACAGATTGTGCCTGGAAACATCTCACATTCCCTCCATCCCTTCCTTGTACTTTACATGCAGACATCTGCTCTTCTGCCCCTTCCCATCCACCAGTCAACCTGGAATGACAGAGTTTTGGCAGAAACTGCCTTTCAGTGCAGCTACAAATGTAGTGCAATGCTCCTGCTGTCTGTAAGAACAATAACATAGAAAGAAAGAGTGAGAACCACGACACCTGCAGTTATACACAATGCTCAGACACCTAACAGTCGCTATTCTGCATGTGCTGGGATAACAGCAAACAAGCTAGGGGAAGCTCTCGGCCATCACAGGTTTATCTTTCAAACCTTCTTCTCATAGTGTCATTGTGGAAGAGATTTCTTTCTCTTTCATGTTGGGTCTTTTCGGTTTATTTTTCTTACTACATCCAGCATAATAATAATCTCCATCACTTCAGTTTTGATTGATTCATGTTTTTATACCTCAGTGCAGAAATTAGTTTAAGCAAAGTTGTCACTTTAGGTTTGTTGGTATAATACATGGAGGCAAGGCTAACTGCCTGGCAAGCCTTAAAGCAGGCTTTTTCAAAAATTTTGTTTTGCCATACTTTTCCGTGGGAAGCAAGGGAAACACTTTATCAGATGATGCATAGAAAATAGAAAACTGTGTAGAGAGAAAAACACAGTGACCTACTAAATATCAGTAAGTGGTATTGATCACAGTTCTTAAATTATGTTTATCTACATTGTCTATATCTCTGTCATTTCTGTTTAAGGATAAAAGAAAAAATTATTCTGGAAATATATGAAAAATCATGCTTCAAGTACCAGCAAGTGTACTTGATAAAACATGATAGTGCTGTCCAGGCACGTGTTAGAATGACTTTTTAAAATTATAGAATTAAGGGAATTGACATATTTGTTGCAAATGTTTATTTGCTGAGTGTTATTCAACATGTAGAGTTAGAGTTCACACCAATTTGTTCAGCATCACTAATGTGTCCTGAGCATACAATACCTGTGGTGCTCCTAGATCCGTGTAATGTGTCTACATCAGTGGGCAGTGGATTAAGGAAATGAGATTAACTTGCTGCTAATTCCCAATATCTAAATAAATTACTTCAGCTTCAAGACATCAGCTGAGATAACATCCAAGCCAAAATACATCTCATTACAGTATCTGGCAGGATTTTTATTGTAGGATATAAAAGGAAACAGATTAATATAGTAATACCATTTAAAGATCTCTGAACATCAATTTTTTAAAAAATTGCATTGATATCTCATTTTCCAATTAATTGGTAAGCCATATCTCTTTCTGATCTTATAAATCAGTTTTACAGTGAGACACATTTCCAGATGTCTGTAGTGCAAACACCTTATTCTGTGTGAAATGCTGAAGTATTTTTCTCTCCATTACAGCCTCTATTTAGAAATATATCTGCACCATGTGGAATTATTTTTGTTGAAATTAGACTTGCCAGGGAAATGCAAACAATACAAGCATCTGCCGTGTAGCAGCTAAATCTGATTGAACCATTGTGATTAAAAAGAGAAAGGCATCCTGTACAGGTCTCCATAACATAAATCAAAAACATATCTTAAAGTGAGAGCTTCACAAAGACAGTGCAGACTGAGTATAATATAAAGGATTGCTCCCATTCTTTGTTGTTCTATCCAAAGAGCTAAGAACACTGCAAGAAGAAGTAAAATCCAATCATTAGAGTACCATATTTGCATTATTCTTTCACTTCTCTATCTCCATTTCTCAGGCATCTTTTGTGCCTCCTCAAGAGATTTAAAACCCCATTAGCACAAACAATTGCTGCAGCTTTATCCTTGGAGGATCGTGTGTAGCTGTGAACCCGCTGCTGCACCTGTATTATAATCAGCAAGACAGCAGGCTGTGACTTAAGCCAGTCCCCTGAGAAAAGGGTTTGAGTGTGGGTCCATAGCCCACAACTTCCAGCAGGAGCAACTGGAGCTCTGTGCCTATGTAGCCAGGGCTGGAGAACACTCTGAGTTCTTCTCCTCTTGCCTAATTTAACTTGCCTGAAAGGGAGATACCTGATCAGAATTTACTTTCCTAGGTTTCCTTTATAACCAGTGGAGAAGGAGAGGTACCATCTGAGGATGTCTCACCTCATCCTGAACTGGAAGTCTGCTGCAGGTGGCACCAACCTCTCTTTGGAGGTTGTTAATCTGACTGTGGAGGAAGCTGAAGTCATTACTCAGATCAAACCTTAAGAGATGAAAAGATGAGATGTACCTTCTTCTCGTTGCTCAGCTGCCCCCGATAACCTGCTCCTCTTGAATAAAAAAGTGATCTACAAAGCAGTAAACTAAAAATAATTATAAACTTGCTAGAACTGCAGAGCCTCATAATTTCCATTAGTAAGGCTGTATTGATTTCCTCTAGCTAAGGCTTGGTGATATATGCGTGACTTAGAAATGGCATTGAATCACATGACTGTTTAAAAATTACTGCATGCACATTATCTATCTGTCAATCTACCTTTTGGTTCTCTTTGGGGTTGGTTCTTTATTTATCCACTATAAAACCTTGCACAATGGATGGAAATACAGACTCCCATGTCCAAGCCTACAAAACATCCCAAGAGATGTCATTGATTTCTGTAGCCACAACAATGCAGTTCTGCCCTGAACTAATTTTCTCATTGAAAAACCCAGGTTTGTTAGCCAAGGCATAGTGGTAGGCAGAAACAACTATTTCATGTTTTGTATTGAGATAATATCTGTCCATATTGCACTGGATGGTTGTACACGTGGCTCATGTTGGGTCTGGTATGAGTGCATTTTACTTTATTATAATATGTAGATTTGTCCTTTCAAAGCCAACTTTTCCTTAGGAAATAAAACAAACCAGAGCTTGAGGCAAAACACTGCCATACTTATAGTCCTGCATCTTTATATATGCATTCTTCACTAGGAATACAGAAGTTAAAACAATGAAGTTGTAAGGAAGGAAACAGAAGAATTTTTGTAGCTCATAGAAAATACTTTCTGGGGTCAGTCATCTCACTGCGCTTAAACATGTGCTTTAACTTTTAACAAATTATGCAAAACTAAATGCAAATTCATGACAAGGGAACCAGGTTAATGTTGCTACAGAGGGCAAGGAGGCAGAGGAGGAGTCAGGGAAGCAATGCACGGTGGCAGGCCAAGACACCACAAAGGCACTGCTGTGTTAGCTAGCTGCCAAATCTTGCAGGGGAAAACAAAGGGGAAAGGCTGCTTCTGGCCCATCAAGCCACCAAGAAAGAGAATGTCTGTGTAACACTAGTGCAAAAAGAAAAAAAAAATCTGATTCTATAGGCAAGCTGTCAAAGGGTTATTAACTATTATGGAAACTGTTGGATCCACATAGTTGGAAAAGGAGAATGAAAACTCTATTTTCTCTCCTGTGAAGATAATTAGCGACAACTATAGAATTCATTGCTCTCCTTTTTCAGGCCCATGCCAGGCAGCACTGGATACATTGCTGTGACTGAGCAGATGCAAGGAGAGTGAAGAATAAATATAGTCAATAGGTGAAGTCTTTGAACAATCAACACTTCAGGAGCTGACATTTGGAGTTGGAGCCTGTGTTTATATATGACAGTCTAGTCACAATAATGTCTATAGTTTAGCTGAAAAGACTCAGCCTAGATCTCACAAGGTATTTAAACATCTAAATCCTCCTATCATTCAAAATTCCAGATTCGTCTTCTACATATCTGCTGTAAAAAAACCAATAACATGCTGTGTGGACCTCCTGTTATGGGAGAGCAAAGACTAACACTCCCTTTGCATAACATACATGGAACAGTTTACAAGAGCACAGGATTTGAAAAATCGCAGAGAAAGGTTTCAGGTGCTCAGTTGGCTCACAGGGCAAATCTATCTGGCTTCTGGACTCCATGTTTCACAAATTTCTCTGGTTGCTGATTGGATGTGAAAACACAAGCCTTGATTTTGTAAGCTGCTCCTGGTATTTGCAGAAATGTTGGAGTAGTTCTTCAAAATGTTGGGCATCATATAGTCAAAAGAATAATTTCTAAATTACCTTATCTGCTCTCACTAAATCGGCTTCATTGAAGTAAACATGGTTATTCCATGGACAGAACTTACATACTGAACCACTGAAGCAGGTCTTCCTGTTTGATACTGAAGTAGAAGGTAACACATCTGTACACATATTGCGCTTTCATCAGCTGAAGGTTGCCACAGGAATGGCAGCATGAAAATATTACAAATTAATACAGGTAATAATAAGATACAGAAAAGTAATAGTAAGTTGTGGTATCAGGACATATTTGAACCTTACAGAGCTACCTGAGCCCTTGGCACAAAAATTTTAAACCCATAATTACATCCCACAGAACATCCTACATGGTGTTGGTGCATGAAGACCTAATAGATGTTAAGCTAAACTCTGAAACAGTTGACATGGTTAGTTACATGACACAAAAGTCATAAATATTGCTTGCTCTGCCAATGAAGTACAAGGGACAGAAAATGACAAATTCAAATTGAAAAAAATCAGCAGATGTGCATTATGCATGTCTGGGAAGAAGACAGAATAAATTCCCCTTCAGGCAGTGTTAATGCTGCTCAGGTTTTGTTATTCAGATCGTGTTGTCTCTTAATGTTAGCAACACAATCCTTCTGTGTCGAATTACAATATTTTTAACTTCTTTTGACTCTTTACCTGCCTCTTCACCTTCGTTTCCATCTGTTGTTAAACAAGCATTAATTAGAGCTAGAATTGCCCTAGAGATGACAGATCACAGCAGACTGAAGAGATGCTTCCCTGGTGGGAGCAGAGCTGTGCTAGCCACAAGACTGTCGTGCACAGTTCTGGCACTGACTCTGTTTGGCAGGCATTACATAGCCACAGTTACATAGGCGTTGCATAGACACAGTTTTGGTGTCCAATCCACAGGCTAAAATAGAAAACACTGAGCCACCAATACTCCGAGGGCAAAGAAGACATGTTCCTGTGTGTTTTATAAAATGTTGAGAGAATAAAAATTCCAGAACATAGGTTAGAATCTAAATTAAGTAAAAAATGACAGTGATAAGGTCATTCATCACACCGAGAATACATATGAAAATTTTACTTCATGTTATTAAAGAGGATGAAGCTCAGCTGGTTTCAAATAAACACTTTCAATTTTTTGGTGCATTTCTGTTTTAAGTTAGTAAAAAGGTTCAGGGAGTTCTTCATTACACTAGCTTCAAAATTACTTTTGTTCATGTGCCCTGGACTTCTTCATGGGGATGCAAGAACTTTGATTTCCTGACAGTTTCTAAATCCTACAAGCTGCTGAAATGGGAGAACTGAAGTCAAATCACAGCAAAAAGACAAAAATGTGGGTACCACATCGGAAAATACAGTGAATAGTGCTGCTGCCCTTAGTCAGTCCAAGGAAAATCCAAGTTCACAGTCTATAAAAACTGGAATAACCAAGAGAGGAGAGGAAGCAAGAATGATTCCCTTAAATTGCAACTCTGGCCTTCCAGTGACCAAAAAACCCAAATTCAGATCTCTATTGAGAATTTTTTCAATAGTTTGACTATTTAAAGACTACCAGACCCGGTTTGGGGGCTGTAATGAGAGGCCTAAATAACTTTTCAGATTAAATTTTTGATCTTGTTATGTATATTTCATTGTCCTTTGTATATTTTAGTTGAGGAAGTCATTTACGTATTTGCTATTGATCTTTCTACAGAGCTTTTCAGTGCAAAAGAGTGTGTGCATATCCAGATCTCTAGAAAACACTACTATGTTACTGCTCCCTACGACTGTTTTCTTAGTAGTTAGTTTAGCTGTGGATTCTTCATCATCTTCAAGTTTTCTCTATCATTACTTTGCAATACTTCCAAAAATACCCAAAACAGATTCTTGCAACACAACTGCAGCAGTCTTAGGCACTCTGAAAGGTCAAAGACAATTTTGCAAAGTAGGTTTGCAACTAAATTGCTTCCCTTCCAAATTGATGCTTATGTCCTTTACACTATTTTGATCATCATTTAAATATGATAGATATCAATTTCCCTTTGTTCTCACTATATGATCAGAGTGAAAAAATGCCCTTGGAAGAGGTACAATTCCAGAAGCATTTAGACTGCACTCCTAAGCAGCTAGAAATGCATATACAGACATCCTATAATTATAAACTAGAAATGATACACGAGTTATTTTTTAGCAGGGATACAACATAAATTCAAGAAGAAATGCATTATCTCTATGTCTAAATATACACTATATTTATATACATAAGATCTAGCAAAATGCATGTTCCGTGCCTGAATATCAGCACTGCAGAAGTAATGAAGTCTTACATAGCCTTCAGCATGCTGAATCTGAGTAGGATTTAGGAGCTGTGGCTATTCACTCCTAAACACCTTTCTCTGATCTTCCTGGTGAGGGCACACATGACTACACAATTTGGAGTAGAATTATTCCATTGTTTACACTGTAGAATATATACAGAGACTTGTTATCCTGGGAAGCCATCATGTCTTTTCAAATGTAGCTTAGTTCTGTTCCTCAGGATGTAGAGGTTTCTCAGTTGCCTTAAGGTGGCCAAGAGGTGGAACCAGGTATTTCTAAAGGATATTTGTGAAGCTATTTTTAGGGTAAGCAGCAAGTCAAGGGAGAATTCAGAGGGGTTGCAGGGGATTTCTGTTGGACCTAGCAATATGCAAGTAGACGTGACTCCATTTTTCATGCAGCAGCTCTCCCTCATTTTGTTATGAATTTCAAATTGTAATATTGTGCAAAAGTGGCTTGCATGAGAGAAGAGGGACATGATGAGTGACTTGGCTGAAAGAAAATCCTTTTAAACTGTCCTGGACCTGCACAATTGCAAGTTGGATGTCAGTGTTTATGCATGTTTACTTTCTCTGACATCACATTGCAAATTACAGGGAGCTGATGGGCAACTCAGTCAAGACGAAACGAAACACCATTAAAAAAAGGACAATAAATTTGCAAGCAATGAGCACAGATTTTTCTCAGTCTGGATGTTACTGGTATTTCTCAGAGATAGTTAAATTCTGTGATCTTGTATTGTGTTTGGAGCACCTTCCCACTGTTGGTTAATAAAGCTCATGATGAAAAAAAAAGCCCAGTATTAGTCATATCTATTGTTATCAAGGAAAAAAGGGGGAACAATGACAGATGAAATATCAGATTTTATCAGTTAGAGGCTTTGTTTTCCATCGATAGAGCTGAATGTATCAGTCTACATAATCCTATGAGTGTCTGCCTATGATTCTACCCTCATCATTCTCTATTCTTATTGCTGGAAAACAGGGATTCACAACCTGAATCACAGATCCTGATTCAACAAAACAAGTAAACACATGTTAGCAAATTGGAGTCTTTCTTAAAGATGGCACTTTGCTAGAAAGTATGGGCTTAAATCATATGGTAAGCAGCAGGGCTGCATGATCAAAATCAGATATTTGCAACAAAAAAGTACAACCACACTGATAAACTAGTGTCAAAGATTAGAGCCCACCTTTCTTTTTCTCATGCGTCCATGGCACAAGAAATTCAGTGTCATAAACAACAGGGAAAGAACCAAACAGTTACAGAATCACAGAATGTTAGAGGTTGGAAGGGACCTCAAAAGATCAACTAG